>CM052351.1:30553944-30656703 GCA_028551395.1 Casuarina glauca | reverse complement strand
TTTCAATAGTTGCTTGTTTCACCATCTTCATCACTACAATGTTATTATTTTATATTTACATGATGATACAACATATGTAATAATGAAAGATTTTGCCTCTTACTTAGAGGTTGGCCTTCTAGGGAGAACTATTGTGATTCACAATATTTATAGTAAAAAAATAGGTGCTTGGTAAATTGATTACTTTAGTCTTTACTTGAACTATGATATTTATCACTCTCTTATTTAGTTCTTTTAGGTGACTACCTATTTCAGCAAATAATGATGCGTTATTCATCTACTAAGTTGAGGTTTGACATTCAACTATCCAATGTCAAAACACATAACAAGTAATAAATCAGCTACTTTAGAGTAGCACTTATGCATAATGTAAAAAAAAAAAAAAATTATCATATTTTGAAGTTGTTAATGTGCTATAAGACTAAAATTGGAAGGAGAATGAAGGAAGCATAAGTAAGAAATCCAGCTCCTCCACACCAAAAGTTCCATTTACAGACTTTCCTTTCATTTTATTGCTTAAGACACCATTTTGCCGCAACCACATAAGCAATGGATACAATGTCAAATGAATTGGAAGGCAAGCGATTCTTGCCTTCATGTCTCTTGAGTACAATTTAATTACAACAAGAATAAGAGATGGGCCTCATCATGTCTCTTGGCTTGTAACAAAGACAATATAGTTCAAACTAAAGGCCCACAACACCTACACATATTTACACTTCCCCTCAAGCTTGGAGTACAAATCAATTACTCCAAGCTTGGATAGAAGGTGTTGTGTTGTGGGCTACATAATGCCTTAGTAAGAAGATCTATAGGTTATTCCCCTATATTTACATACTCAGTCCTTTCTATGCCTTTATCTATCTTTTCTTGGATAAAGTAGAAATCCACTTTGATGTGCTTTGTCTTCTAATGATGGATAGGATTAGTAGTTATATGCATAGCTGCTTCATTATCACAATACAATGATATTGGTCGAGGAAGAACTACCCTAATATCTTGAAACAATTCCAACAACCAAATGATTTCACAAACTGTGTAATCCATTGCTTTATACTCAGACTCAACTGAAGACTGAGACACAGTTAGTTGTTTCTTAGTGACCTATGATATTAAGGAATCACCCAGTTTAATGCAATAACTAGTAACACATTCTCGTGACATGGGACAAGTTGCATAATTAGAATTACAAAAAGTTGTTAATTCTAGCTTTGAAGATAAAGAGAGAAAAATCCTAAGTCTAGTCATACCTTTAAGGTATCTTAGGATTATTATAGATGCATCCATGTGTGATTTTAGAGCATGTGTGAATTGGCTTAAATGTTAGACTACAAAGTTGATATTAGGACGTGTGTGAGTAAGATACATCAAATGCCCAATCATATATTGAAATGGGGCAAAGTCCTATAAAAGAGGATCATCCATTTTCTTAGGATCTCCTTCATCATATCATAGTGTTGTGAAGTTAAGACTTTGCTCCATTGGTGTAATAGTGGGTTGGGATCCTCCAAGACCTACCTCTAAAATGAGTTCCAGTGCATATTTGCCTTGGGTTAAGTATATCTCTCTTGATGACCTAGCTATTTCAATCCCTAGGAAATTACTTACATTGACCTAAATCTTTCATGTGGAATATTGAATTCAAATGCTATTTGAATCTTGTGATGGTAGACATATCATTCCCTATGATTAAAATATCATCAATATAAAACATGATTATAATGAAGGAATCTCTACTACATTTAGTAAAAAGTGCATAATCATGTAAAGATTGTCTAAATTCAACTACTAAGAGTGCCTCTATAAGTATTGCATACTATTGTCTTAAAGCTTGTCTTAATCCATAAAAGGATTTCCATCAGCGACATACAATCTTCTCCCCCTGATGGGAAGAACCAGGAGGTGGTTGCATCCATCAAATCACCATGAAGAAAAGAATTTTACACATCTAATTGATGAAGATCCCAATGTTTCACAGCAACCACGCTAATCACTAATCTAACCATTATTGATTTTGCTACTGGCAAATAGGTCTCATCATAATCTATCCCTTCACGCTCTATATAACCTTTGGCCATTAAACGGGCCTTGAACCTTTCAATGGATCCATTAACATGATATTTTATCTTATACACCTTCTTACATCCAATGGCTTTTCAACCAAATGCTAATGACACTACATCCCATATGTGACTGGCTTCAAGAGTTGTCAACTCTTTATTCATTGCTTCTACCCAATGACTATCCTTAAATGCCTAATGATATGTTTCGAGCTCTGTGACAACAGAAATGGAAGCTATGAATTGTTGATAATGTGGAAAGAAAAGGTCAAGAGAGAGTTGATTGGAGATAAGGTACTGGTTATTCAACCCTATGAAGGTGGTTGAACATAAATAGTTAGTTATCCAAATAGGAGGTGATGTGGTATGTGTGGATCGTCGAGATTGGTCTAGGAAATGCTAATGTGGTGGTGATTTGAAATCGTAGGGCTTGGTTGAATTGGAACAGACTCAACAACAATATGGCATGGTGGTGAATGAGATGTTATGTTTGGTGATGTGTCTGGTAAAGTACATGGTGTAGGGTTAAGTGTCTAGATTAAGGGAATATGATGATGATGGAATGACTGTAAGGTTTCTAATGTAATTGATAACTAATCGTTCATCTGTGAGATGTCCAACCTAGGTGGATGCTGATTAGAGGATTGGTATATAGAAAAAGAAAACTCATATTCATAGAACACAACATCACGACTTACAAAAATTTTCCCACTCTCTAGGTCATATACTCAATATCTTTTTTGAATGGAAGGATATACTAGAAAAATACAAAGGAGAGCCCTTGGTATGAACTTGTCTCTAGGATGAAGGATTGTGGCATAACATCTATAGCCAAAGACCCTCAAGTGGTCTAAGGATGGAGGTGTACCAAAGAAAAGCTTAAGAAAGGACCAATTTCCAAGTTTTGCACTTGGTAATCAATTAATGAGATAAGTAGTAATTAAAATACATTTCCCTCAAAAAGGTCAAGGAATATGAGCTTGAAAAAATAGTGCTCATGCTACATCCAATAAATGACGATATTTGCATTCCACTACCCCATTTTTTTGAAGAGTGTAAATGCAAGAGCTTTCGTGAATAATTCTATGAGAGGACAAAAAAGAGGTGTAGGTAGTAGAGAAAAACTCAGCACCATGATCTGAATGAATACATTAAATCATGGTACCATATTGAGTTTGAATAGAGAGAATAAAAGATTGTATTGTAGAGAGAACTTGATCCTTAAAATGCAATAAAAAGGTTCATGTCACTCATAAAAAATCATTAACAATTGTTAGAAAATAACATGAACCATCATGGTTGGGTACCAATGAAGTCCCCATAAATCCATGTGAACCAAATCAAATATAGCACAACCAAGAAACTGACTTTTTGGAAAAACTGATCTTGTCTGTTTAGCCAATGGATAAACTTAACAAGTCAAATGCTCAAGCCAATGTATATGTTTTCCATGTGCAAAGAAGGATTTTTATGAACTATGACCTAAGTCTACAATGCCATAAATCATAACTGGTGCTTACATTAATACGGGAAATATTGTTTGCAAAAGTACTACAAATAGTGTTCACGTTCATACAATTCAAAAAGGAATAGATAATATTCAAAAGATGATTAATATAGTAAGGTAAATCATTTAAAGTGGGTGCAAAAAATATAGTCTTTGATAAGCCTTACCCAGTCCAATCACTTGCCTAGTTGAATGATCCTAGAAAATGTAGAATTCATTGAAAAAAATAACAACATAGTCACGATCAAATGTCATTCTTTTTACAAATAACAAATTAAATTTTAATTGAGGATTGTGCATAGTTAAGGTGCAACATGGATGTGGATTGTGCATGTCCAACATGTGTGGCATAAACGGAGGTATCATTAGGCAGCTAAATGGGTAATAATTGGGATCTGCATGAATAAAAAGGTGAGGTTGAGTGGTTGTACTTGCAAACCTCCCTTCAAGAAAAGCTAGATCTAGGGACGACCACATTTTAAGTTACTCTAGCATGCTTTGAATTTGTGCTAAGGAGAGAGGTGGGTTTGGTGACCCAACATGTGTTTGCATCATCAAACCAACAAAGGGTTGGTTTGGTCCTGAAGCACCTTTAGTGGACTGATCGTGAATTGTAATAAGAGGACCATATGATATAGGTTATTGTCCATGACTTAACTGCAAGCCTAGACCTCCATGGGGCCCAAAATGAAATGGCCTAGGAGTTAAAAGGAACTAGCGCATAGCTAAGATAAAAAGCCTGCAATGGGGAGGGCCCAAGCTATTAGGTTGGACTCTAACCTGCGACCCCAAGAAGCCCAACAAAACTACCAGGTCCCATGCACCCATCTTGCTTGATGAATGACGCATCAACAATGTTGCTGTAGCTTGCTTGCATCGCCTAAGATCCCATCTATTTCCTTATGCCTCTGGGTGTCCAGCTAAGAGGAAATCCAGCCAACTAGTAACATTTGTCTCTGGTATAGTCGGGCTTATGGCAGTGCGAGCAAATTGGCTTTCCCCTAGAATTAGATTTGCCGCTAGAGACATTGGTGGGGTTAGATTGTAAACCTTGATTCTATGATGAAACTAGTAAAGCAACCCCTTCATGAGATTGAAATTTTGAATCTCTATTGTGACATAGGTATTCATCTTCCTTAGCAAGGTTAAAGGCTTGGTTGACAGTTAGGAGAGGATCCTTAAATGGGATATTGGTCCAATAGTTTTGAAACTCCTCCAGAAGGCCAAGCAAAAAATCCATGAGATTATGCTTGGTCATGCATTCTTCCAGTCATTCATTAACCTGCCAAGAACAACTCCCATAACTACAACGAATGGGTGGTTTGACCATCTAGATTTCAACCCACAAGTTAACAAGATTTGTGTAGTATTTAGTCATTGTAACTCTAAAGAATTAGTTCTCAAACTGTTTTTGCCTTAAATTATAGCTCTGGATTGAAGTAAGAGTCTTAAATTGGAGCTTGAAAGCCTTCTAGGTTTTCTTAACATTGTTAATGCAAGTAATAAAGACAGTATGCTCTTTGTGACTAACTTTTTGAACCAACTTACTAAGGCTGAATGATTTTGATCCCACAAGTTTTGTTTTTCAATGTCTTTCTTTGGCTGGGGAAAGCACCATTTACATATCCCCACTTATTTTTACCAATCAACTAACTTTTAACTTGTTGACTCCAAATGTTGTAGTTTATAATCATCTTTGAGTTTCTCTATAGCTAGATGAACTATAAGCATGTTAGTGACTGAAAGATAAAAAGGGTAATGGTAGGGATTCTAATGTTGCCTTAGGTGAGAGGTTGAAGAAGCCATAAGTTGAGTTTGGGAATGATCGAAAAAGGTAAGGGATAGGATGGTCCAAGGATGTAAAAAGGGTCAGAGAATGGGTGAGATGTCATTATCTAAGCTTGAAATGATGAATGGAACAACTAAATGCAAAGTTATTATGAAAATATTTTTAAAATGCCAGAAATAGCCTTAAACTAAAAAAAACAAGCGGAAGATTGAAAATGAAAGAGGAACATAACAAGAACCAAGTAAACAAGTGAATAAACTTACACTGTGTAGACCTTGCTTTCGATACCATAAAGAAATAGCTGCAAAATAGCAAAAAAGAAACAAAGCACTTAAAGAACACCATTTTGTGGAAGCATGATGTGTTGTTTCTATTAACACTTCTCAAAGAATGAAAAACCCTTGATTACAAGTTAAGTATAGCAAGAATAAGAGATGGGCCTCATCATGGCTCTTAGCCTGTAACAAAGACAATATAGTTCAAACTAAAGGCCCACAACACCTACACATTTTTACATCATGGCCCAAAAAGAACAAAAACCGTAGGAGGAAGAGAGAAGAAATCAACATAGCTTGGATTCACCCTAACATCCCTTTGTGACTATGATCTAAATAAAGAATGCAAAAAAAAATAATAATAATAATAAATAAAGCCAAGGTCCCTACAACAGTGGGATTGCTAGTGGAAATCTTGGCAAAGGAAGTCTTGCCAAAGAACTTAGATGAGCACCTCTGTGCCAAAATGTATTACTTCTATGTTAATAGTTCTAATACCGAAAAAGAAAAATCCCCAGAGTTTTAAAGATCTTAGGCTTATTAATTTATGCAATTTTACTTATAAAATCATTGTCAAGATTCTAAACAATATACTGGTATGTTTGTTATCATTGATAATTTCCAAGAAATAGTTTGGTTTTGTGCAAGGGCGATATTCATGAAAATGTCACAATAGCCTAAGAGATGGTTAATGAATTAGATCGTAAAGTAATAGTCAACATGATGATTAAGGTAGATATGAAAAAGGCATATGATCATATGGAATGGGGTTTTATACTTAAAGTATTGGAACAGTTTGGTTTTTCTAGCCTATGGAGTGATATGGTATTTAGGTGCATGTCCAACAATTGGTTTACACTTTTAGTGAAATGAGCAAAACATAGTTTCTTCAAGTCCATATGAGGTCTTCGACAAAGGGACCTTCTGTCACCTAACATCTTTATCTTAGCTCAAGATGCCTTGAGTAGAAAGCTCAACCATTTGATGGAGATGATGCCATTCATTGGAAGATTTAAAGGTGATAATAATTTCCTAGGATGGGGGTTTTTCATCTATTATATATTGATGATATGTTAATTTTTATGGAAGAGAACCAAAGGTCTCTTGAATATATCAAGGCTCTGTTACAAAAGTATGAAGCGCATAGTGAACAAAAAGTGAATGTAGAAAAGACAAAGGTAATAGTATTAAGGAAGTTAGAATCATCCAAGAAAGAACTTATCAAGCATATCACAGGTTTCTTTTTTGTAGACTTGCTAATTAAATATTTGGGTATACCATTATTCAAAGGATGAAACCGAATCCATTATTTTGATAAAATGGTAGATGCTATAGCTAATAGAGTGCATAATTGGAAAGCAAAATTATTATCTCAAGGGGGCAAATTGACATTAATTAAAAGTGTACTATCCTCTATGCCAATACATACCATTTCCATCACGAAAGTACTGAAAACAGTCATACAAAGATTAATAGTATATTGGCCAAATTCATGTGGAGTAATGGGGATAACCATAGTAGCCATTAGGTTAAGTGGCAAAGTATTTGTACACCTTTGGAAAAAGGTGGACTAGGATTTTGAAACCTAGAACAAACAATGCAAGCACTTCATACAAAGTTTGCATGGTATTTTGTCCAAGGACAATCCTTATGAGCCTTAATTCTTTAAGCCAATTATGGGCCTCAATTCTTTGAGCAAATTACGGGCATTCAATGAAAGCAATTAGACAATGTAGAAAGAATGCACATTCAACTACATAGAATATGCTTTTGCCTTGGGTGGAGTATTTAATCTAGCATGGCAAATGGATTATTGGTGAGGGAAAATGCTCCTTTTGGAATGATAATTGGATTGGACAACCCCTTTGATGTCCCTTATGTCCACAACAGGATACAATAGTTAGAGAAGTCTTTCAAAGATCTTATTAGGGAACATTTGTCTAGTGAGTAGCGAGAGGAAGCTAACAAAATTGTATGTAGGTAGGATCTAGATAGGCTTGTTCGTGATTTGAGTGCTTTTGGTGAATTTTTAGCTTCGTTAGTGTATCAAGATCAAAGCATGAAAAAAGATAAAGTGGCTTGGGCTAAGTTTCTATGGAATAAAGTGGTTCCTCCCAATATTGGATTGTTTATATGGAAGTTAATTCATTATCGTATCCTTGTGGAATGTAATATGCAAATAAGAGGAATCTAATTGGCATCTAGGTATTATTACTGTGAAAAGGGTGAGATAGAGATGATGGATCATGTATTTATGCATAATGGATTAGCATAACAGCTTAGCATACATTCAACGACATACTTCAGGTATTTCTTTCATTTTAATTCTATATCTAACTTTGTTTCATCATGGTATATCAAGGCATCATGGCACAATTAGAGGAAAGCTCTAATAGCCATTTTTGGAAGAGTTATTGTGAGAGGAATTAGGTTGGCTAGGAATTTTGCAAAACACAATGGGGAGCATAAGTCCATATTCAAAATTAACAAAGATGTTACACATTAGATGCTTTGAATGTCAATACTAATCTAAGTCAAGGTACAAGTAAGTCTTATTGATCAAATTTCACTAGCCCTATTAAAGGTTCCTATAACTCACATTCCATTGGGGCAAGGAGTTTAGGTTCATTGGCAACCTCCTCCTAGGGCAATATAAGCTTAACATGGATGGATCAAGCATTATGGGGAATAATGCTAGTAGGGGAATCCTTAGAGATCATAATGGAGATTTCATAATGGTTTTTTCCACCAAATTGTATCCTAGCACCAATGTAAAAGCGAAGCTTATACCTTGTTAAAGGGACTTAAAATATGTTAGGCAAGGAGTCAAGTACCTTAGGTTATTGAATTAGATTCATTTTATTTAATCCAATGTTTGATTAGAAAATGGAAAAGTCCTTGGAAATTAAAATATGTCATACGTCAATGCTTATGTATGATTCCTTCACATGTACTTGTGAGTTATGTGCATTGTGAGGGAAATGTAGTAGTCGATCATCTTGCTAACTATGGTCAATTCATTCAAAATGTCACAATTTTTGACCAACTTGGCACATTACCTTATCCGTGTTTAGATGTTTATGTTAAAGATCATCTAAGATTAGGTAATTATAGGCCATCATAGGGTTAAGCGAATGTGTTGCCTAATATATTTCATGTTTTCATTTTACTTATATGTGGTCATTTAAAATGTAAGTAATTAATATTTCTTTAAGGGTTAAGATTATACCATGCCCTTTGTACTCATTTGAGGTATGGTTATTATGCCCTACTTTGTTGATATTAATAAAATTTGTTAGAGTACCGCCCTTGTTTTTCTTTTTTTAAAAAAGGAATATCCACGGAAAAATTTTAGGACTGAATTTATCTTGCACATATAGTATAATAACATAATGATAGCACCAAACAACCAAATATGATTTATGAAGGGGCAACAAAGAAATCTCCACTAGAACTAATGCTGCTTAATAATAATAGAGTGGGCCGTTTATGTAATGGGTCACGATGTATATGCATTTTCTCGAGTAGCAAAGGAGAATATGAGCTTAAAATTTAAAGGTTCATGTCACATTTAATAAATGGTGATATTTTATTCAAATCCTCATTTAGCAATGACATGTAAATGTAATAACTCTCATGCAATATACCTTTATTAGAAAGGTACAATACACACTAAAGAAAAAAAAAAATCGATACTATTGTTAAACAAAATGCCTTTACAATAATATCACGCCGGAATCAGCCTTCGCCATATTCTAAAATACAGTAATTCACTTCTCAATTCGGTGAATTTCATGTATGTTATGGTTTACCTGTTATAGTTTTTAAGGGGTGAAACTCCTTGAAATAGGGAGAACAATAAAGCGTGTAGGTAATCATGGATTAACAATCAAACTGACTGCTTTACCATTCAATGTAAGCATTGAATGCAGTTAAGAGTGTAGAACATGAACTTCCATTGGCTAATAATTCATTAGAAATAAATTTCCCACAAATCCTTCTAGAACATCCAACCAAATTCTCTCTACTCGTTTGGAACGGAGGAAGAGGGAAAGACACAATCCTCCTAAGAACTATGCTATAATTGGCCACCCCCAAAAGTAGGTGGGTCTAACAATACAAAACATGTAGACCCAACGTACCATCCTCTACCAAACCATACCTTAGACCTAGATTGACTACCACCTTGGAAACGGTATGCTTGTTACAACCGATTTTGTTTTTTCATGGTGGGAACCTTGGTAGGTAAGAACTTGGAATAGTCTATCAACAGGTAGACCTGAAACCAATATTTTTTAGGCCTCATGTAAAGTATAGTTTTCCATAACTTGTGATAAATCCTGGTAAGCATAGAACTGTTTGAAAATAAATTCTGGTTGGAAAAAATAAGGTGACAGAGAATAATAAAGCATGTAGTTAATCATAGATTGACAATCAAAATAACTAATCTTAGAAACACGTGATGTCTTTAAAGGTTTCTCCCAAAAGAAACAGTAGAAGAAACAAATTTAACTCATGAATTGCTGTTAAGTTTGAGACTAACCATAGGAGGAAAAGACTGCATTCACGTGGATTAGCAACATGATGTAGGTAGTTAGAATATAATGACCAAATGGAGGCATTACATAGCGAGGTTTGTGCTCAGAATAAAGAAGTTCTGATGAACAGAGTTTCCCATCGCAATGTTAACAAACTAGAAAGAGCAAACAAAAGCAAGAGCTGGCATTTATTTGACCAAAATCAACATATACTAGTGCTCAATTAAATCGTGGTTGACAATTGCGACCATTCACTTCCAAGCTTTGTATTTTAAGATGAAACAAGATAAGGTCATTGTCATTTTGCAAGAATAAGCTTTTTAAGTTTGAAATAGACAATATTAAAGAACTATAGCAATTGCCAAAGAAACACTACCTCTGGCAGCAACTTTATCAATCACCTTATAAACCTCTTCTACATGCCCCTCCACATAAAGATCTGTTATCAAACAACTAATAGTAACATGATTTGGAGAACAACAAAAAGCTTTCCTCCTATCCAAAATTTCCAATGCCTTCATTGCCTCACCCTTCTCACAAACACACTAAATCACAAACATATAGGTAACGACATTTAGGCTGCTAGTCCTGCATTCTTTCTCCATCACACCCAACAACTCCAATGCATTTTCTGTATTCCCACACTGATAAACTCCATCGACAAAAGTTGAATACACAATAGTGTTGGGCAAACACCCGTATCCCATCTTTATCTCAACCAATCGGAAGCATTCTCTAATATACCAACACTACTAAACCCACTAATCACTACAACCTATGTGATCATATCAGGATAGAGATGACTCAAACCCATCTCGTTCATCAAGTCCTTTGCTTTAGGCATGTCAACCCTTCACCAGAACAACCTTATAACCACATTATAACCTGTAGTGTCAGCCTGCAAATTAAATTCCTTCATTTTCCTCAACACCCACAAAGCCTCATTGGTAAGCCTAACTTCTCTAAACAAGTTCAAAACTACCTTAAATGCCTTGGCATTTAACACCGATCCCTGAACCCTATCGCCCTCAATAACATGAACAAGAAAGCTTGGGTTTCGATTAAATTCAAACAATTCACAAGTATAGAACTTATCCCAAACAACGTGCTGGGTGGCATCAGCGTCAAGGCCCTTCATTGTGAGTACTATGTGGACACTATATGTTTCAGCTTCGACCACAAGGGAAACAAGTTTAAGGTTCTGTGGTTTAATTACGTTCCGGATGATCTGTAGTCAAATCCCCCGAGAACGGGGGAGGGCTAGAATATCGTTTGAAACTCTGAGTAGTGGTGTATAGCCTAAGAAGTGGTAGTTCTTGGAGAGTGCTTATCATTGACAGTCACTTACCCGCTGTCAAAACTGAACCCGATTTCATAGGACCCATTTCACGACCAAACCTGGCTTACTCAAATGGAGTTTGTTACAGGCAAATGCATAGTTGTGTCAAGAGAGAGAAGGTCATTGCTTTTCATTTCACTGACAAGGTGTTTAGAGTGATGCCATTGTTAGATGCAAGTCTTCTCAGCGGCCACACCGATAGGAAGCTCTCACGATGCTAAATGAATATGTTAGTATGGTAGTCTCACATAATGAATCCTTCGATATCTAGGTATTACTTCATTTTGGTGTCATGAAGTCCTGGATTTGAATCCATTTTTGTGTTTGTGGTAAACAAACACGCACTCGCTACACATACTTTGTTGATTATGAGAGACTTGAGACAATTCATACACTTAACAATGCTCATAATTCTACCTATTGAGTAGTACTGAAAAGCTCCTCACAAAGCATTACCACAAAAAATAGTTTCAGATGGAAGAATTTAATGAGAATGGAGAATGATTTGGGTTTGGGTTACAGAACTACCCATTCCACTGGATCTTTCTATTAAGCAGGGTGGGTCCTGAGTTTTATGGCAGCGGTTCTTCTTCGATGAAGCCATATGGAGCCTTGAAAGTGCTAAGCTTCAAGAGGATCATCTTTTTACCTATGAGGAAGATAAGGTCATTGCTTTCCTTTTCACCTACTAGGTGTTCGGAGTGATGCCATTGCCGGATGCAAGTCTTCTTGGCAGCCACACCAAGAGGAAAGCTCTTACGGTGGTAAATGAATATGTTGGTATGATAGTGTTGCAAAATGAATCCTTCGATATCTGGGTGTTACTTGAGTTTGGTGTCATGGAGTCCTGGACTCGGCTTCTAAGGGTCGAAAACCTTCTTGGTTTTGGAATGGCCAATGGATTTCTAGAAGAAGGGTGAGTTGTTTATGGAGAACAGCAAAGGAGAGCTAGTATGGTATTATCGTTCTTACAAATAGTAAGAAATCTACAAGTTGAGGAGATGAAGGAAGTAAAAAGAAGAAAAAAAATGGAACAAAGAAGTTGGGGATGAAGGAATCCTCATAAAAACATTCTGGTTACACACCAAGTTTGATTTTGATCTAGGGAGGGTTCGAACTTTCAAAGTAGGACGTATATGGAGCAAGTCTAACAAAAGGGGGAAAAAACTGTCTTCACACCAAAACCACTTTCCCCTTTTGTATATTGTCGGTGTTTTGGTAGGTGACCTGGGAAGGAACATAACAGTTGCTTTATGATTTCTTTACCTTTCAGTTGCTCTACGGATGCTACGAGTAGGGATTTCACTCTTTTTGACTCTGATAATTTGACTCATTTTTGCTGCTATTCTCAACTTGAAATTAACCTAGCCTTACTCTTTCTACAAGGTTGTTCCTCATCTTTAGTAACTGAAGTGACTATTTTACACTATTTTTTTTTTGTCAAGAGCACATGCACTCCTAACATACATACATAAGTTGACAGTTATGTTTGTGTATGTTTGTTAAAGTCATATACCATGTCAATCCAATTTTTTTTTTTTTTTTTGTCATAAAAAGGTAAAGCATTTTGCCTACCAGTCAAAAGAAAGAAAAGGTTGAGCATTACAATTATATTGCTGTTGATGGCGCGGACTAAAAGAGTAATTTGAGCCATGAAGTGATTCCAGGTCAAGTCGTGCTTGGCTTTTTATTGATAGTCATAGAACTTATAGGATTTAGTTGACCTTTCTGTGTGCTATAGTGTACTTGTTATAGTTTTTAGGGAGTGAAACTCCCTTAAAGACAATCTTCCTTGCAGCGAAGAAGTGGGAGGCAGTTTAATTTCTCCCAATGAAGAAACAACATTCAGTTATCGAGTGGCACAAGAATAGTCCATTTAGTGAGAATTTTCTGTGGAGCTTGAACTAAACGTCAGAACATTTTGTATAATGGAACCTCCTGACTAAATATAACTTGAATTGGATATAGAAGAAAAGCCACAACAACCTCAAAACCCCTAGCCGGTGTAGTTGGATTTAAATATTGCAAATAAGTATCACCAATATTGCATGGAACTTCAAAAACGTGCAAGGGATGTTAGTTTGACATGGTACCCATAGCATGCGCCAAGGATGTGGCATGTTTGTCCTATGTGCTTTCTGTGGTGCTTCTATTGTGAGCAACTCTAGTTTCACTAAATCCCAACAGTGCTTTTAGTTTGTTCCTTATTTCTGCCATGTTGAACCTCCAATCTTCTATGAAGACGCTTGGTGTATTGGTCTAACCTTTTAGAAGTTCAGAAAATAGGAATTGAAGTTTGAACAATTAGACAGATTAGAAAACTAGAAACGGAAGAATTTTGCGAGATCGGACCAATTTCAGCTGATATTCTGAAAGTGTGTTAACTTTTTTATGTTTTAATGTATCGGTATTTTTTGACGTAACAGAAGGGAAAGGGAAAAGGCTGCTTTTCTTCCTTTCAGCAAAATATGGTTCCTTTTAAGGTCCATCAACAAAGTCCAGCTTCCACGGAGTGAGCCGAAGCCTCATACCCCTTTTTGGGGACGGTATGGCTCCTCGTTATTGTTAGTGTGGGTCTACCTTATATGCCAATATATTGTAAATTGAAAAAGATAAGAGAACAAATGTGGTACTTGAAGAATTGTGGATAAAGATGTTCTTGGTGCAAAGTATATCAAACAAAAAATCGATAGAACTTTCAAGGAGATGATTATTGTCTTGATAATTCTAATTATTATAACTAGTGTATAAGAATAATCAATAAAAAATATTAAAAATATCAATAAAATAAACACATTTTCCATTTTATAACTATAATTACTATACAACTATTCATTATAATTATAGCACATTATCATTAAATTATTTTATTTAAAAATAGAGTTTCTTACTTTTTTGGTATAAATATAGGCAATATCTCTATTTCCCCTCCAAATAAGAATACTATGCAAGGGTTTTATGAAAACAACAAAAACCCCTTATCCAATTTGAACCAATAACTTATGCCTTACCATGGCGGTACTCTAACAGTGAGTTAAAAGGGCCCATTTTTAAAATTTAATTACTAAATAAGTCATTAAACTCATTTTAACTTATATGTTACATATATGTACATAGATATAGTTTATTGTACATATATATCTTATCCAAATAGTAAAAGGAATCGTAAATAAGTAGTAAACCATAAGTGTTCACACCCCTAGCCTATTGATTGCAGAATTGGTTGTACATTAAATCATGGTTATGAATGTGTAATGGTCTAACGTAATGTGTGGGACAACTAAATATTCAAACTAAAGATATTCGATCTAAGGCAAATGTTTCAACATTAAATATAAGACTACAATTGCTAAGACTTCGAAATAATTCTTTTGTAGGTATATTCAATTTGCCACCATATCATCAATGATGTTTCAAACAATCACTTAAATGGGCAACTTCAAAATAATCCTACAAAAATAACTTTAGAGTTAAAACTTTTAAGTCTTTTTAGAAATGATTTGCCAACTTATCTCCCACCCTCAAGTATTAAGAATGTTCTTAGGAGATATTGAATCTTTTCTTCAACAATATTTTACAAGAGTTACCAAAAGAAGTAGTTATACAAAGATACCGTCTAAGTATGACTAAGTTGGATAACAAGTGGCTCACAGGTCCTACACAGGCATCTTTGTCACAACTTAATTGATGATGATAAGAAAGATTCCTGTATGGACTAGAAATACAAGAAGTTCGAATCTTCTTGTCATGAGTGACAATTCCTTTCATTGTCATATTCCTTGTGAGTTAGGTTCAATTGAATCATTATACCTTTCTCATAACTCATTTTCTGGATCACTATGTCCTTGCTTGAATATACCACTAGTTGATCACCTATGGTTGCAAGGAAATAACCTTATCTGATCACTAAAAAAATTTATGTTCAATTCATCCCGACGAAGTGGGAGATTTTTCAAATTTAAGAATCCTTTTATTGAGGGGCAACCACCTTAGTGGTACAACTGTGAATAGATTTGTTGGCTTAAAAAGATAGACATAACGAAGGATTCACTTTCAAGGGCGATACAAAATTGGTTTAATAATATGTCCGCTTAGATGTGAGATAGAAATCGAGAATTGTACTGAAAAAGTTCGTTCTTTGCTTAATCAAAATGTGCCAAATGACATTACATTTATAGGCCTAATCGAGGGTTATAAACAAGGGAAGAAAAAGGATCCAAAACAAGTTGGACAAAGGCTGTCGTGATTCCCATTTCAGGGCAGGAAGTGCGTGATCGTGGGGAAGAAATTTCCCTGACGAAATCGTACAGGATTTTCCGTTCATGACTGATGAAGATTTTTCCTGTTTTGTTGAGGGGAGATTCAATGCCTTAAGGAGGGAAAAATCTTCCGTTGTACGTCGCGTTCAGTTACGTCTTTGCCTTTGATCAACTAGTCTTATTGCCTTCTTTTTTTAGCAATTAAACCCTAAGTGTGGATAGAAACACTTCGGCAACAAACTTCCCCTCCCAAGAAGCCAATCCTTTTTCTGCTCCCAAATGACGGCTTCTTCTGTAATTTACTTGTTTGAGCCGGGCATCTTTAAAACCCCAAAGTTCAAACGCCAACGCCTCAGTTCCTATTTTGAAAGGAAAGATTCTAGAGTTAGTATTGATAGAATCAGCACTGATTGGTGTGCTTGGAGGACGAGAATGTTTCCGAGCAAGCCTCTGGCTTCGCTTAGCTTCGAGACGAAGGTCTTCAAGGAGGAGAATGTCAAGCTTGATGGCCACGAGGAGGTATTTGATTCTGATCCCTGATTCTCTCTAATTTTGAGTTGATTTTTGTTAAATGCAACATGATGTGAGAGAAGGGATATCATGATTCAAGAATAACCAAAGATATCAACATAGGATATAATTCTCCATGAAAATAAGATAAGATTCTAGAATGTTTAAGAATAGGATTATATAAATATTTAAGTAATTAGAAATAAAATAGAGTTCTAATTGGAGAAGGATTGATACACTAAGATTCTAGATAAGGAGGCTCAAGGATAAGGAGTAAGGCAACTTAAAAATCAATATTTAGAATTCCAAGAATTAGAAGAAAAAGATCTTTGCAATTCATATTAAAGTAGTTGGCCATTCTCTTGAGGAGGCTTTAATAGTTTTTACATTCAAGTAGTTAATGGAATTGTTTAGTGATTTAGCATAGATTGTGGTTTTTTTTTCGTAACAAGAGCAATTATTTGGTTCAATTCTTGTCTATGATTTATGGCTTTCTCTTAAAAATATCTAGAAGCATGACAAGAGAGGGATTTGTTTCCTTTGCTTTCAAAAGCATTCAAGGGGATTATGCAATTTTGGTGTTCTTTGCTGGAATTTTTGGGTGGACAAGTTGCTCTTAATCTTATCTAAGAATTAAGTAAGTAATTAATTGGTTATATTTGTGCAATTTGCATTCATGAGTAGTAATTTTGAAATGGGGTGTGTATCTTTTTATAAAGCATTAATGTGTTAAATTTAGAGAAAAGAATGTATTATGAAGTTTTGATTTGTACCTTTAATTATTGACGAGGGAAATATGAGATTAATAGATCATGTTATTTGCCAATATTATTTAATTGATTCATGGTTTT
Source organism: Casuarina glauca (assembly GCA_028551395.1). Classification (NCBI taxonomy): domain Eukaryota; kingdom Viridiplantae; phylum Streptophyta; class Magnoliopsida; order Fagales; family Casuarinaceae; genus Casuarina; species Casuarina glauca. Next base: position 30,639,575 of record CM052351.1, on the reverse strand, counting down.
GGATGTAATATATGCTTATACTAATAACGAGGCTTTATCTTATTATTTTATGTAGGATCATTAGATGATTATATGGAATAGATTCACTATTTTAATTAATGAATACCTAATTGCTAGCCCTCTAATAATCTAATCAGCCAATGATTTAGATGTCACTTCTCTATATGTGTTTAATGAAACTAAACTTCTCATACTTCTATTTAAGCATCAATTCAAGCTTGAAAATTAAGGGGTCATCTAACTAAAATGATTTTTGATATGTTGTCAAGATGATCCTTATTCTTATCTATTGATTTCTTTTAGAGTTAATGATTTTAGTTTTTGCTATCTAACAGTTTTCTATTTGATTTATTTTTACTTTTCTAGTACGAGTTCTGATGTATGTACCAAAATAAAAAATAAAAAATTCCTATTTAATTTCCAGGATGTTTCCCATGTATTCTCTCCAGAAAATGATCTGCTCGTTTTTCCGCAACCTTGATTTCGTTATGCTCACACATGTCAACAGGCCACGTTTAATCATATTCAACCCACGTTTCTCCAATGGAGCCCACCCGAACCAGTAGATGATGGCCACCTCCAGTGAGACTTGTTACTCCTTGTGTGCACATGACGTTATAGAGCTGGCTTTTTGCAATGAACGCTCAGAGATCTATGCAAAGTGCAGGTCGTCCAAGTGTTTCTATGGGATCTCCTGCCGCTTCCCCTTAGTTTCTGGCTGTGTTCCTTCTATACAATCATTGGTCCGCTTGCTGAGAATGATATGAATGAGCTCCTTCAAATATGTGTATTGATCATAAAGGAAATGGTTGTACTAGGGAGTTTTTCAATTCTTTAGGTCATTCTGGTTCATGAGGGGGACCATCTCGTTGTCTACGGAGCTTGTTTGCTGGCGTTCATTCTGCATCTTGGGATCTTGCGAATTGCTTCTATCTTCTCCTTCCTCCTTCTTGCACATCTCTTCCCCGACTCCTTTTTTTTCGCCACCCTTTCTTTCCTTCTTTCTTCATTCTCTTTCCTACATGCCCCATGGTTTCCCCAGAAGACCATCCAATTTGCCTTGTTCAAATTTTCTAGCTTTTTCTTGCTAGCATCGGCCTTTTGTGAGAACTTTAGTTTCTCCAACGTGAAGTACTCCTTTGTGTTAGAGAAGACCACATCCACGCACGGGACATCGACGCTCATTCGAAGTCTCTGCAAACCCTAGCAGCCGCCGACCGAGAAACTTGGCCGGAATCTTTCACCAAACCTTTGTGTAAATGATATGATTTTGTTTCCTTTCTCATCTGATTGTAAATTCTATAAAGAACCCAATTGTACATGGATGTAATCAACGAGAGCTTTTATCAATAATAGAGATAAAAATTTCTGGCCGTTCTTCATCTGTTTTATTCAAAGTTAGGGTTCCAGCGATCCTATTCTCCACCTTCAATCTTTCTTTCATGGTATCAAGAGCCTAAGGCTCACGCCGATTAACCGGAATCCATCCCTTGCCCTAATTTTTCTCCCCTTAATTTCATCAAAATTCATGGCTTCCTCGTCATCCCCTGTTGTTGCTCCTCTCGTTCCGGCCAACTCCCCTGCCCCGCCCGTCCCCACACTCAACTCTCTTGAACAATTTGATGGCTCTAATTATGTGATGTGGCGTGCTTGCCTCATCCCCTTCCTCGACTCTTACGACCTTCTCCCAATTTTGGAGGGCGCTGAACTTGCGCCGCCTAAAATCCTCACCAACTCCGACAAAACCACCACCCCCAACCCCGCATATGCTGCATGGCGTACTCGCGACCGAGTGGCCATGAGCTGGCTGACGCTTGGGCCTTCCTGAAACGAACCTACACTGCCCAGTCCATGGCTCGCTCTTCCGTGCTCCGGATGCAACTCCAAACCCTCACTCGAGGCAATCGGTCTATGACTGAATTCCTCAGTGAGGTCAAGGCCATCCTTGACCAATTGGGAGTGATTGGCGAGAAGTTGCCGAAGTTCGAGTACTAATCGCAGGTCCTCCGTGGCCTTGGAGATGATTTTGAAGGGCTAGCGACCTCGATCTCAACGGTGTAGACACAAACCGGCTTTTTCAGCTGAGAAGCCTTCCACGGCCTCCTCCTCACCCATGAAGGTTGTGAACGCCAGCGACGCTCGGCGACGTCACAAGCGGTTGCTTTTGCGGCTCACACAGGCCACGGGTCTGGGGCCTCTCCCCCTCTCGCGGGCCAGCCTCGCCCCAACCCCACAAGCTCACCTTCAGCCATCTTGGGCCCGCCCCCATCTGATGGCTCTTGCCCAACTCTTCCCAGTAGCAGCCTTGGTCCAACAGAAACAATGGGCGTGGGCCGCGACGCAATAGGCCCTTTTGTCACTTATGTCGCAGGCCGGGCCACCATGTGGCCAATTGCCGTGAGAGATTCAACCCGGCCTTCAACTCTCCCACCAACCTAACCCCACAAGCCCGGTCCACACACTTCCAACCCCAAGCTCACTATGCTTACCTCGGCCCTACCTACTACAATCCGGCCCCTTATCCCCAGGCCCACTATAGTCATCTTCCTCCCCCTCTCAATTCCTATCACTCCCCTCCCCCCCCCTCCCTCCTCCCTAGACCTAGCCTCTTGGCACCCTGACTCTGGTGCCTCCCACCATATCACTGACTCCGCTGCCTCCCTCTCTGGTGTCTCTCCATACACCGGGTCCCAACAACTCACCATTGGTGATGGCGTTTCTCTCCCCATCACCCACACAGGTAACTTACACACCCCTTCCTTCCGAATGTCTAATATTCTTGTTGTTCCGTCAATTACCAAAAATCTTTTGTCTGTTTCTAAATTTTCCTTCGATAATAATTATTTTTTCTTATTTTCTGCAAATCACTTTTGGGCCATCTCTCGTCACACGGGTCAGATCATCCTCCACGGCACCCTTGATCGTGGCCTTTATCGAGTCTCTCCATCTGGATTTCCATCGTCTCCCCGTGCTCTTCTTGCTGTCCGTTCCAGTTCTCCCGTGTTGTGGCATCATCGCTTAGGCCATCCTACCCCTGATGTGCTTACTCGTCTGTTGCAGTCCTCCAATATTCGTGTCTCATCAATTGATTATCCCTCTTGTATGTCGTGTGCTACTAGTAAAACCATCGCCACCCCCATCCCCTTTCTTCTTCTAGGTCATCCGCCCCTCTCCAGTTAATCCATTTTGATGTTTGGGCCCGTCTCCTGTTGTGTCGTTGAATGGAAATAAATATTATGTCTGTTTTATTGATGAATTCTCTCGTTTTACATGGCTTTACACCTTCTCCTCTCGCTCTTAATTTCTATATATTTTTATTGCGTTTGGTACTTTTGTGGAAACCCAACTTCAGTGTAGGTTACAAGCTATTTAGTGTGACAATGCTCCCGAATTTGTCTCCACTGCCTTCCTTACCTATCTTCAGCAACATGGCATCCATCAACGCCTCTCATGCCCATATGCTCCCTTTCAAAATGGCGCTGCTGAACGCAAACATCGACACATTGTCGAAACTGGCCTTGCCCTCTTACACCAATCTGCCGTCCCTTCCCATTTTTGGGACTTTGCCTTTGAAACTATTGTCTATCTCACCAACCATCTCCCCACTCCTATCAATGACCACTTTCTCCTTGGCAACATTTGTTCCACCATCCTCCCCCCATCTCCCACCTCCGTGTCTTTGGCTGTGCTGTTTTTCCTTACCTACGCCCCTATGCACCCCACAAACTTGCCCCTCACTCCCGTGCTTGTGTCTTCCTAGGCTATCCCTCTAGATATCATGGCTACCGTTGCTATTGTCCTGTGACCCGCCATTTCTTTATTGTCGCTGATGCCACCTTCCATGAGGATGTCTTTCACTATCATACTCCTCCTTCATCCACTCACCCCCCCTCCCCAACCAGTCCCTGTACCTACTCCCCTACCTATTCCACTTCCTATACCTTCCCCCCCTTGTCCTGACCCTTGTCCTGACCCCTCCCCGCCACCCCCTCCCTTTTCCCCTCCTCCCCCAAATACCTCTCCTTCCCTCCCTCCATCTCCACCACCCCGCCTTCGTCCTGTTACTCGCCTTCAAGATGGCACCCTACAGCGCCACACTCTCACTTGCCACCATACCTTTGCTCTCACCGCCTCTGCCCATCCCTATCCTGAGCCTACTTGCTTTTCCTAGGCTGTTCGTGACTCCCATTGGCGTGATGCTATGGCTGCTGAGTACATTGCTCTCATTCGCAATGGCACCTGGACTCTTGTTCCTTTCCCCTCTGGTGCTCGCCCTATTGATTGCAAGTGGATTTTCAAGGTGAAACTCCGAGCTGATGGGTCCCTTGAACGATATAAAGCTCGCCTGGTCACCAAAGGCTTCCATCAACAAGAAGGCATTGACTTCACCGAAACCTTCAGCCCTATTGCCAAACTTGTGACGGTCCGCACGGTGATCTCTCTTGTCTATTCCCGTGGTTGGGCTATTCGCCAGTTGGATGTCTCAAATGCCTTCCTCCATGGTTACTTGTCTGAAGTTGTCTATATGGAGCAGCCTCCCGGGTTTGTCGATTCCACTCAGCCCTCTCATGTCTGTCGATTGCACCGGTCTTTGTATGGTCTCAAGCAGGCTCCTTGAGCATGGTACACTCGTCTGAGCACTTTCTTGACATCACTTGGGTTTGTTATCTCGGCTGCCGACACCTCTCTCTTCACTCTTCATGCTCCTCAGTACAGTATTTTCCTCTTGGTCTATGTGAATGATATTATACTCACTGGCTCCCCCCAGGCCCTTCTTTCTCGGCTCCTCCAGGTTCTCCAACAGGAATTTGCTATTAAGGATCTCGGTTCTCTACACTACTTCCTTGGTGTCGAAGTTCAGCTGACACCCTATGGTCTTCTCCTTCATCAGGCCAAGTTCACACTTGACATCCTTGCTGGTGCCAAGATGACAGATGCGGAGGCTGTGTCCATTCCCTGCACTACTGCTGAGCCGCTATCACTTTGGAGTGGCCAACCCTTTGCCGACCCTGGCCTCTATCGCAGCATCATTGGTGCTTTCCAGTATCTCACTCTCACTCGTCCCAACATTGCCTATGCTGTCAACACCACATGCCAGTTCCTTCACCGCCCGACTTCCGAGCATTGGCAAGCTGTCAAGAGGATTCTCTACTACTTGGCTAACACTCTCCGACTTGGTCTCTTCTTGACCCGCAGCAGCTCCACCCTCCTCCATGCATTTTCTGATGCTGGTTGGGCGGGTGACCGTGATGATCGTCGTTCTGTCGGTGGTTTTTGCATCTTCCTCGGCAACAATCTCATTTCTTGGAGTTCCCGCAAGCAGCGCACCGTGGCCCGCTCTAATACCAAAGCTGAATACAAGTGCTTAGCTGACACTACTGCTAAACTGATGTGGATTGAGTACCTTCTTCGGGATCTTCGTGCCCTACCTCTACACCCTCCAACCCTTTGGTGTGACAACTTATCTGCCCTCTATCTCACTGCCAATCCCATCTTCCATGCTCGCACCAAACATATTGAGATTGACTTCATTCGGGAATGTCTTGCTCGCGGCCAACTTCATCTCCAATTTATCTCTTTAGTGGACCAACCCACATACATCTTCATCAAAGGCCTCTCCACTGCTCACTTCCGCACTCTTCGCTGTTTTATTCAAAGTTAGGGTTCCGGCGATCCTATTCTCCGCCTTCAATCATTCTTTCACTTTGGTTGGTTTCATATCATCTTTTCATGCTTTACCATTCCTTTCCCTTGCAACTTTGTTTGGAGCGTCGTTTTCTGCAACTCAGGTATCAATTTCGTGGACGTTCTCTGTGGCATCAGCTTTAAGGTCATATCAAATCATCTCCATTTTTTCCATGGAGTTTTCCACAAACAACCATCGCCATTAGTCTTAACATGGACTGCACCACCTTTCACGCTCTAGGCAATGTCATCAGCATTTGTACTCTAAGCACTGAAACTGTTACTGTCACTCCCACTTCTCTTGACTAGAGTTCCTTCATATGGACGCCTTTGACATGTTGGGCTAGCTTCCGGCTTCTATTGTAGGAATGGCTAGAGGTGCCATCCTGTCTGAACTCACTGGAGTGGGGTTGGATGTTCGCCTCCCAACCAAGGTCGTGGGTAACGTTCTTGCGGTGCTCCAACTCTTCTTCCGCAAGCCTTCATCTTTTTCTTCATGCTCTGGTGGACCGCCAAGATGACTAAATTTTGAGCCAGTGGTAGGAACACCAAAAAACAGCTTGCTTTTTGGTAGAAAGACAAAACACCAATTGATTTGTTTCTTCCCGGCTCGCAGCCTTCCCTTTAGACTGATTTGCTCGAATGTTTTGGCCTGTTGCGACTTTCGCTGTACCAGAACCCGTGCTTTGGCCAGAACCACTGCACTTCCGCCTTTTGCCTTTCTCACATTGGTACATTCAACATTGCAAGACGCACGTAGGGCCTCTTTCGCCTGAACCCTAGTCTCTTCACGCCTTCTCTCCCAAGTCTTAAGTAACCTCTCAAGTCTGAACTTGAGACGGTCCTGTAAATCTTCTGGCAATCCTTCTTCCGAAGATCCCACGGTTGCAGGAACCTGTCCCCGATACCTTTGTTACGTGCAAAAAGGTTAGAACACGTAACTGGAGCTCTTTGGAATGGATTTTCACTCATTTGCGGTGGATTGAGATAAAATGGATAAAATGGAGCCTTGGGCAGCATCATTGGAGGGATGCCGAAACTCTGTTTTCAGAAAGGAAAATAACCTTGGTTCTTAGATTTCAAAAGCTGCTTACACATTACACGGCAAGCTCTTTATTTGAGCTTCCTATCTTATAAACACGCCATGCATCCCTTACCTTCTTACCTACTTACAGACGCAACCTACCTCCTATTACACGCCTACCTAGCCAAGATCGCTACCTTTACCAGTCACCATGGGTGCCGCACTTCCGAGCTTGTTACTTCATCCACGGACGTGCTTGGCGTTAACCACATGTGCAGCAGAAAGCAGACGAAAAGAGTTAAGAAAGAATGTCAAGTTCGTGTACACAGAGACTCCCGTGAAGGTGAAGACCTGCGCCTCTAAGTTGAGGGACCTCGTGCAGGAGCTCACCGGCCGAGACTCCGACTCAGCGCGGTACGCCAAAGTTTTCGTGACCTGGTCGCTAATTTGGAGCAAAACCCATGGTTGATTTTTTAAAACCAGTTTTTTGGCACATATTCTTTTGTTACTAATTATTATTGTTGCTGTTTTTTTTTTTTTTATTGTTTCCTTTTTAAATACTAATTGCAAATCTTGGTTTTTAGCGTGTTTAAGCGTAACTTTATTGACGACCTACACGTGATTACGTGAGCATTTGGTCATGGACTACTGCAATGCTTTTCTTACATTTTCAAGCCGCCACCCCATCAATCCTTTCTTGATGGCTGTTGGAATACAATGCACTTTTAATGCCATCTATGGCCACTTTGAGCTTTTTATTGCAAAACGAAAATTGCTTTTGATGGAGTCATTAGCTTCTGTGACGGCCAGGAATTAACTCGTCGACCAGCTTGACTACGTTACTACCCAACATGGTCTTGAATGCCTTAAGATTGAGCAACCCTCTCGATATAGTTTGGAACACCTTCACTTGATTAGAGAAGGGGGGAAATAACACCTTTGTTCTCCCGGAAAACATGTTGCCCTAGTTCTTTCCTAAGTCTCTTCACTCGTGGTAACATTTTCTCCTCCTCGGTGTCCTCCGTTTTTCACTTCGTTAATTTTCCCGTTACTACTTCTAACTCCTCTGCTTCCACGTAGGCTCCGCACGTCACCACTACACCCCCATTATCCTATCCTCGTGTCCCTTGCTTGGGACCCACTGAACCTCTCGGAAAAAGATGCGAGGCTTCAGCCTCGAACGCCCTTACTGTGCCCAAAACGTCGAGCAGGATGCATAACATGCTGGGAAGTATTTTGTGCCCTTCGATGGGAATATAGTGCATATAGTGCATATACTGAATCCCAAGCCTCTCCCAGGCAATTCCAACTCCACGAGAGGTTCCAAGGATGCATAACATGCTGATCTAAAACATTCTCCCGTTAACATGCCTCCAAGCGATTTACATTTGTAGCAACACGGCCGATGTTCTGGGGTTGATCGGGCCCTTCACTTACTCCACCACCTTTCTCAGTTTTGGGCTTTCTCACCACTGCTACTTACTGCTTCAGTGTCCGGCGAAGCTTCATCTCGCCCGCTAAGTTTTCCAACGAAACCTTCTTCACTCTTTATTTTATTTTTGTCTCCCTTCTTTTGCCTGGTTTCTTCCTCTTTTTCTCTCCCTTCTTTCGCCTTGTTTCTTCCCTTGCCGGCCTTTACTGTTGGTTTTCCTTCCTCCAGCACTGATGTGACAGAAAAACAGAGCCACGTCAACTCTTCTCCGCTCACAACTCTACGTGCAGTGTTGGCCCTTTCTCTTCATTTTCATTTGGGGTTTAGTGGAGAGTCAAACGAGTGGCCTTCCCCAGTGCTGACTCGACAGGAAAATGGGGCCCTTCTGGTCTTGAGTGAGAGAGGAACAAAGGGGAAAAAATCAAGAAAAAAAAGAAAGAACGACGGTCATGAGGGTAACTTTGTCAAAACAAAAAGTTGTGAAGTTAAATAAATAGCACTGCTTTGGAGGCAACAGTAGTATCCGGGACAGCTACAATGGGTTTAAGTCCTCTTTTTCCTTCCAAGCCTTCGCTTTCTCCCTCTCGCCCTTGGATCTTTCCTGCCAAGCCCGTCCTCTCTCCCTCTTGCGCTCCCCCCATCTTCCCCACCAAGCCTCTCCGCTGCCATCCTTCTCGGCATGGAAAAATCAAATGCTTAAGCATTTCTAAGGCTATTCAAGCACTCATGCCAAAGGCGTCTCGTGCTCCTTTCCATGTTCCTGAGTCTGCTCAGGCATTCGTGGAAAAAGTTTCTAGAGTCCCTGAAGCGTACCATCCCTTCTTTACTGCTGCAGCTTCATTTGAAGTATCTAAGGGAAAAGACGCATCGTTTGAGTTGACAACAGGGTATCTGTCTGTCAATATAGGTAAACCCATCCTCTCACGTGTGGATAACCTGATCTCTCTTATGGATAACTTGATCCTTCGCGCTACCGTATTTTTTGTTGTCAACGTTCTTGTGGTTGGATTATTGGCCTGGCGGTGCTGTGAGTGTAAGAAGAAGGAAAAAAAGGATTCAGAGGCTCCAAAAAATCCGACGGAGAAGGAGGCAAAGTAAGAGATGGGAGCTGGGAGCTGGGGGGGTTTTCTTAGTTTTTATTTTGTTTTTTCACCGGGGTGGGGGGGTTAGTACAGAACAAGTTTGATGGGAATCAGTTTATCCTGTAATTACATAGGTTTGACTCTTTTGATTGTAATTACAGTGCATTTCTCAAACACGAATTTATTTCGGTGGTTTTTGTAACTTTCGGTTATATATATATATATGAACTTAAGGATTTGTCTTTCTCCTTTGTACTGTTTTTTTTTTTTTCTTTTTTTCTTTTCTTTTCTTTTCATTTCCTGCTTTTTCTTTGAAAGAAAATGAAAGATGGGGGTTCAGGGAGGAAGACACGAAACCAGTTCCTCTCCTCTGTCTTGCTTTTTTCCTTTCTTTGAAAGAATGGGGGCTTCAAGAAGGAAGACATGACACCAGAAACACCCCGTGCAGTTCCCTTGTGTGGCTTTTTTCTTTCCGTTGGTTTTTGGTTTTTATTGGTTACATTCAGTAAAGCATTTGTCAATCTTGTAAAAAAGTTTGAGTTGGTTCATGTGTTTTGCTGGGTAGTTAAACTAATTAACCAATTAAATGCGGTTAAGTTTGTCTTTGTTTTCGCCTAAAACACTTTGTATTAAAAGTAAAAGAGAGAGAGAGAGAGAGAGAGAGAGCCGAAGGGCCAAACCCAGATACAACAAAATTTCGCCCCTTATGGTGAGACGATATCCTCGGACAGGCTTTTACAGCCTAGTACACGAACAAAAAGAGGGGTCCTTTTTGTCTCAGACTTTCTACCGTATCCCAGAAAAGTGAAAAGCTGATAGCCCTATATTTGAGAGGGGTTACGTTCACTGTCTTTATGTATCTCTTCGTGTACTTGGCTTTCGGATTCACCTGGCATGGCATTACACAAAGAATGCATGAGATAATATCAAACGAAATGTTAAAAATAAAAATAAAAATAAATAATAATAACAAAAAAGGTGTCTGGTCCACGTGCAGGGAAGGGGAAGAGAATATGGCATCTCTGAAAAAGCAGAAAAGCCGGATCGTGCGAATGGTGCAGATGGGTGGGCAGAGGACATGCTTCTTTGCCTGCTATTGGCTCGGTTGGCACTACTCATGGAGGGAGCTCGGCCCTAAACTCTTACCCTTTTCGGGTAAGGCGGTGCAGCAGTTCTCAGGGCTAGAATTGCAGCTTTTTCCCTGTTTCAAATAAGGGAAGGTCGGAGGAAAGAGAACATGTAAAGAAAACAAACAAAAACAAACCTGGCTTACTCAAACGGAGTTGGTTACTAGCGAACGCATAGTTGTGTCAAGGGAGAGAAGTTCATTACTTTCCATTTCACCGACGAGGTGTTCAGAGCGACTCCATTGCCGGATGCAAGTCTTTTGGCGGCCACACTGACAAGAAAGCTCTCACGATACTAAATGAATCCGTTTGCATAATGAATCCTTCGATACCTAAGTGTTGCTTCAGTTTGGTGTCAGGGAGTCCTGGACTCCAATCCATTTTTGTTTTTGTTGTACACAAACACACCATATGAGAGATATGGAGCGAAAAAGGCAATAATTTCCCAAAGAAATCATTTGAACGAAAAGGCCTTTGGAAGGATAAAAATCAATAAACATCATACATAACCAACTCCAATAATGCTTAAGATAAATATAAGAAACTTACCCTCTGGCACATCCAGACCTAGGGTAAGCATATTCATGAAGCCATTCCGGACTACTTTCCTTTTGCCGTCTTTTGGACCACTGGGTCGCCCTGCTTCCAATGGAGCAAGCCATAGCTAGAGCTAGAGACAGACTCGAAACTCTTTCGTAATGGCTTATGACTTGCAAGCACGGTTCCGCTATGATTAATTCTTTGTGTAAATTCACCACCTATCTTATTCTCCATCAAACAATCATCATTTGAGTTCTTTAAATCTTTTGTAGCAACATTTTTAGCTCCTTTTCTTGAAGTAGATTTAGGCCCTTTTCTCAAAGGTGGAGTTAAATCCAAGGTCAATATCTAGACACTCTCAGATATAGATGGCTCCACATCTGTTGAGATGTATTCTTTGTCCAACTGGTGTTCTCTGATAAGATTTTTCATGTCAAAAATCCACATTCCCTCTTGTCAAAAATCAACTAGTGGCCTTTTGCTCTGATGCAGAGTATGAGAGCCTTCACATCCATTACACGCTACTACACACAATCAAGCACACTTGTTTGAAATTTCAACTCCCCACTGCAACATAGACACCTGAGAATTAGAGAGTACGCATTGGACGAACTGATGTTTCCTAAGAAATAAAATTCCTCTCTCTACACAGAGACAGATGTAATCTTCAAACTCTTCTATAAACCGATCCCAAGCAGTAGCTAACTTGTTCAAATTAGACGTGACAGTTAGATAACAAGAATGGGCTAAATGCAAATAATTTCTTCTCAAGAAAGTTCAAGTCTTTTAATTGAACTGCGATTAGATAACAAGTTCGGAATACACCGGAAAAAAGAATAAACAAACTTTCCCTCTATTAGTTTCTAAAGGAAACAGTGACATCCAAGCTGAGAAACACACGCATTCATAAATTGAGAGCTCATAAAACAAATCATTCTGAAAAAAATTCAGGTCCGAGTCTTCTGAAGAGAAAATTATAGTGAAAGAAAAGAAATGCTTGTGATTTTGATGAAGTTCGCAGAACTGAAAATTGAAGCTACAACCCGCACGTATGAAAACGACGCTGGCCAGTGGCTTCCGGAGCCGATTTCCCGCAAGTTCCTCTCAGAACTTCAAATTCCGATCTCCTCGATGGAAACGACGCCGCATGAAATGTTCCCGTAGAAGCGGTGTCGTGTCTTTGTAGTTATCTGCGATGCCCCAAAACGCGCGCCTCCCCTTTTTTTTCTAAAGAAAAGAACAAAAGGTATGTTTTTATCGATTTGGCACAATATATTTTTCATTCAGTAAAAAGAAAAGTTTAATATTACTGCTATCTTGGTTTGAAGTACACTTCGACTCCGAAAGTAAATAAATTTTTTTAATATAATATCAAAATGCAAATTTCAAATATCATACTAATTATTTGTAGACTAAATATTCATTGGACATGTTTTCTTATGCTCAAAATCAAGACATATTGAAAATGATATTTAAAAAAGTACTATATATTATTGATATCTTGTTTTGGAGCATTCATTATGTTTGATGATATCTTTTTTTATTATTATGTTTTTTTACCTACGGATGAGAAAGTGCTTGAGCTATGTTGTTGGGAGCTGCTGGAATATGCATGTGTGCATGGAGTACATAACGTGGATTGGGGCGTCTGATTCCTATCTGGCTTCGGGTTGTCATTGGATGGATTCTAGAAGAGGTTGTAGCAAGTGTTGAGTTATCACTAGTTTGGGTAGAGACCGGACTGGAATGAGCGGATGTTGTAGTTATGTCAAGTTCAGAAGATGAAGAAGAAGAAGTCTTTGTAGGGTGTTTCTCTAAAGGCACAAGTGAGGTTTCCAAATGAGGAGAGGTTCCATTTAAAGTACAATTTTGTTCGTACTCAAATGGTTGGTCCAAATTTTCTTTATACAGTACAGAGGTAGCATGAATATCTTGCAGATTTTGTGATTCTCTATCGTACCTGATACAAGGTGTTTAGATTTCCTTACTTGGAGTAGCTTGCATGAGAAGGGGCCTTTGTATGGGCTGATTATCTTGAAGGTCTGTGTGATCCTGTAGCTATCCTATATTGCTATTTTCTAATGTGGTGATTTGATCCACATCTCTTCCAAGTGATCCGGCTTTGCTTGAATTAAGATCTTCTGTTGGATTCAAATAAACTCTTGTACTTGAGGAAGTTGGCATCTTAAATGGGTATACAAGTTCGCTGAACACCAAGTGTCTTGATATAAATAACTTCCCTGTGGGAATGTGCTAGCATCGGTACCCCTTGTGTCGTGTGTTGTATCCTACAAAAACACATGATAGAGACTTTGATTCCAATGTATCCTACACAAACTGTACTAATGGAGTTGACATGGTAGCCTTACTATTAAGGTTATGGTTAAAGAATCTTGTGGAAAAGGAAACTTATCATAACGGAAGATAATGTCTTAACTCACAAAAAATTTTAGTAGAGGGATAAAAAATGTGATATCTTTTTTGAAATGAGAAGTAAGTCATGAATATTCGTGAAAAAATTTTAGGACTGAATTTGTCTTGCACATCTAGTATTTTGGATTGCGAAACCAAACCCGATTTCGTGCGACCCAATTCACGGCCAAACCTAGCTTAATCAAAGGGAGTTTGTTGCTAGCAAACGCATAGTCGTGTCAAGGGAGAGAAGGTCATTACTTTCCATTTCACCGACGAGGTGTTTAGAGTGACTCCATTGAGAATGAAGAATGGTTTGGATTTGGGTTACAAAACAACCCATTTTTCAGGATCTTTCTATTGACGGATGTTTGGTAGATCATAGGGTGGGTCCTGAGTTTTATGGCAGCGGTTTTTCTTCGATGAAGCCATATGGAGCCTTGAAAGTGCTAAGCTTCGAGAGAACAGTCTTTTTACCTACGAGGAAGAGAAGGTCATTGCTTTTCTTTTCACTTACGAGGTATTCAGAGTGACGCCATTGCCAAATGCAAGTCTTCTCGGCGGCCATACCAACAAGAAAGCTCTCACAGTGCTAAATGAATCTATTGGTATGATAGTGTTGCATAATGAATCCTTGCATATATGGGTGTTGCTTGAATTTGGTGTCATGGAGTCCTGGGCTCAGCTTTTGAGGGTCGAAAACCTTCTTGAGTTTGGGACAGCCAATGGGTTTTCTGGAAGAAGGGCGAGTTGTTTATGGAGAACAGCAACAGGGAGCTAGCCTTATATGATCGTTCTCTACAAACAATAAGAAATCTCCGAGTTGAGGAGATGAAGGAAATAAAAAGGGAACAAAGAAGTTGGTGATGGAAAGAATCATTACAGGTTTTTGGTTACACACCAAGTTCGATTTTGATCGAGGGAGGGTTCGAACTTTTAGAGTAGGACGTGTACATCGAGCAAGTCTAACAAAAGGGGTAAAAAACTTGTCTTCACCGCTTTCCCGTCAAAATCGCTTTCCCCTTCTTTTCTAAATCCTCGGTGTTTTGGGTAGGTGACCAAGGAAGGAACTTAACAGCTCTTTTTTTACGCCTAGAAGGCATGGCTGTAAGTATGGGTGATTTGACTCAAAAGTTTTAATGAAGGTCGGTTACAGACCGATATTTTATTTCTATATATTGTAATGGTGAATTGTAAAACCCTTTTTTATTTTTTTAATATTATGCTTTTATGATTCTGGTGTAATCAGATATTCTATGAAATATGAGGCATATGTTAGGCTAATTGTGTTTCTGTGTTTGATGTTTTGTTTTGTAATTTAGTTTCAACCTCTCCGATTGCCTTGATTGGATTTAATTTCAACCTCACCTCTCAAAGGACATATCATTCTACATATCACCTCTAAATTGACATCTCACCAATTTAGTATCAACCTCATCCTTTGACAAACTCTATTAGAGTGATGAAAAAAGGGAAAATTTGGAGTTCATAGAACGCCTAAATTGACGGAAAGATCAAATAAGTATCATGAGTGTCTAAACATTAAGATTTCTATATTTTTAATTTTTATATAAATCATCCTCCACAGTCAGAGAATGCAATCTATTTCGGTTGGCTAATAATCTCACAACCTTAACAGCAACGATTGATTTTAAAAAACTGCCCAAATCGAAGTAAACGACTACTTAATACTCTAAATCTCAAAACCAAGCGAAAGAAAGCATGTGCTTGTAATTGACATTTATAAAATGGTGAGATACAAAATAAATTCTCGTTTCAGCTACATTTTCTGCATTTTAAACACAAATCCTGACTTGTGTAAAGAGTGCTAAAATCGACGTTGCAGGTTGCGATGCGAAGAACAAGTGAGTAAGCAGTTGGTGAGATGTCAAAGAGCTGGTTCGCAATGGTGGCTCTTGGGGAAGCTGCTGGTGACGGCTGATTTTCTCGTTTGCTCTGTATGGAGAAAATAGATGGAATTGTTATAGACACCTCGTATGATGTGGTTATTTCTTTCTCATAGGCATACTCATTTATTATGTCAATCTCCTTATTTTGAGGATTATAATATTGTGTAAAATAGAAATTTATTTGTGTTCATTTTATGTAATATTCTTTCCTAAGTTGTACAAAGTTGATGTATTATAAATCGGACACTATGGACAAGAGGCTCGTAACAGTGAACTATTTCCAAATTTTCTATTTTCACTCTTCCCTTCCTTCCTTTTCACTTCCTTTCAGGTATGTGTCTGTGTCTGTGTAATATAGTTGTATACGTATTGGTCTACTCAATTAGTATAGGTAAGTGCAGGTACGTGTGTATACATATGCGCTCTGTACCAATTTGAGGGGCACCAGAAGGGAGAGGGAGATAGAATTGTGGACTATTTATCTGGCGAGAAAAGTAAAAAGAGAATAAAACAAAGAGGGAAGAGAGGGATGTTTGAAGGTCAGAATAAGGCTTTCAAAATAGGAAAAGTGATACACAAAGAAATTATAAGAATACAGAAAAATATTTATGAAACAAGATGAATATATTTGAGGATCAACTTATTGCAACTAAGTTTGCGTTTGTTTTCACCTAAAACACTTTGTATGAGGAAAAAAAAAAAAACACAAGAAGGATGTTACTTTCATACACAGAAACTTTTCATTTGCTTAAGATGACCGGATATGCTGCTATAACATCATTGTCGTGCAGGGAAGGGGAAGAGAAATATGGCATCTCTGAAAAAAGAGAAAACCCTTCCCTCTCCCTTTATAAATACGACTACGGGTATTATCCACTAGGTCACTTACCAGTCACCATAGGCGCCGTACTTCCGAGCTTGTTACTTCATCTATGGACGTGCTTGGCGTTAACCACATGAGCAGCAGAAAGCAGACGAAAAGAGTTAAGAAGCCTGTCAAGTTTGTGTACATAGAGACTCCCGTGAAGGTGAAGACGTGCGCCTCTAAGTTGAGGGACCTCGTGCACAAGCTCACTGGCCGAGACTCCGACTCAGCGCGGTACGCCAAAGTTTTCGTGACTTAGTCGCTAATTTGGAGCAAAACCCATGGTTGATTTTTTTAAAACCATTTGTTTTGGCACATATTCTTTTGTTACTAATTATTATCGTTTTTTTTTTCTTGTTTCTTTTTTAAATACTCAAATGTTGGTTTTTAGCTTGTTTAAGCGAGAGTTTATTGACTTTATTGCATTTTTAAAACTGCAATGCTTTTATTAAATTTTAAAGCTACTACCCCTCAATCCTCTCTTCATGGCTCTTGAAATACAATGCACTTTTAATTCCATCTATGGCCACTTTGAGCTTTCTATTGCAAAAAGAAAATTGTTTTTGATGGAGTCATTAGCTTTGGCGTTAGTAGTGCTTTGATTTAGCCAAACAATCACCGCTCGGGTGGGCACACTTGGGATTGTTTGGCATAATTCGTCGTTCGAGACAACAATTTGGAGGGCGGAGTCTTCTTCCAACTTGGGTCGCTGCATGGTTCGTTCAGGAATACCGGGTCCTGCGTCCCTTCGGAATTAAGGACGCTGCCTTTTTTCTTTTCTTTTTTGGCTTCCTCAAACAAAAACTTCAAGTGACGGCCAGGAATTAACTCCTTTACCAGCTTGACTACGTTACTACCCAACATGCTCTTGAATGCCTTAAGATCGAGCAATCCTCTCGATATCGTTTGGAACACCTTCACTTGATTAGAGAAGGGGGAAATAATACCTTTGATCACCCGGATAACGTGTTGCCCTAGTTCTTTCCCAAGTCTCTTCACTTGTGATAACTTTTTCTCCTCCTCGGTGTCCTCCTTTTTTCACTTTTTTCAATTTTCCCTTTCCTAGTTCTAACTCCTCTGCCCCTCCGAGTTCTCCTAACGCTCCCACGTAGGCTCCGCACGTCACTACTACACCCCCAGTATCCTATCCTTGTGTCACTTGCTTAGGACCCTCTGAACTTCTCGGAAAAAGATGTGAGGCTTCAGCCTCGAACGTCCTTACTGTGTCCATAACGTCGAGCTGGATTACCTTTTCCAATTTGAACTTCGTACAAGGGAAGATAAGATCCATGCGGTCACCTTGGAGCTCCTGGGTTTGCAAGAATACGGCACTATAGATAACTAAACTAGGAAGTATTTTGTGCCCTTCGAGGGGGAAGATAGTGCATATACCGAATTCCAAGCCTCTCCCAGGCAACTCCAACTCCACGAAAGGTGCCAAGGATGCATAGCATGCTGATCTAACATTCTCCCGTGTTACGAACTTCCGCTTCATTCCCCCTGTTCGAGCGCCTTTGTCGTCTTCTCTTCCTTCTTTTTCTTCTTATTTTTATCTTTTATTTATTATTATCATTTTTTTTCCCGTGGTTTCATCCTCCATCCAGAAGGCATAGCTCCCAGCATCGCCTAATTCCTCCAAGCGATTTACACTTGGAGCAACACGGCCGGTGTTCTGGTGTTGATCGGGCCCTTCACTTACTCCACCACCTGTCTCTGTTTTGGGCTCCTCACTATTGCTACTTACTGCTTAAGTGTCCAGCGAAGCTTCACCTCGCCCGCTAAGTTTTCCTTCGAAACCTTCTTCACTCTATTTTTTTTTTCTCTCTTTTTCTCTCCCTTCTTTTCCCTTGTTTCCTCCCTTGTCGGCCTTTACTGTTGGTTTTCCTTCCTCCAGCACTGACGTGACAGAAAAACAAAGCCATGTCAACTCTTCTCCGCTCACAACTCTACGTGCAGTATTGGCCCTTTCTCTTCATTTTCGTTTGGGGTTTTGTGGAGAGTCAAACAAGTAGCCTTCCCCAGTGCTGACTAGACAGAAAAATGGGGCCTTCTGGGTTCTTCTTTTGCGCATCCGACGTTCGCTTTCGTTCTTCTCTTCAACTTATTTCGGTGCCACTAGCTTCAACTGTGACTCCCTTACGGCTGGCTTTACACTCAATGTGGTAAATTGAGTATTTTGTTCCTTTTTCCCCTAAAATGAAATACTTAATATGCGGCAAGACCATCAATTTAAGAGTATTACAGTTTCTTTCTTCTTTTTCCCTTTTTGGATCATTTTCTCCATTGGTAGAAGTTCATCTTCTCGGATTCAAAAAAGGTTGTTCTATTGATCCGAAGAAAAGCACCTCTTTTTTGGATGGTGAAAAGAAATCTATAGCTTCCAAGCACACAGATTACTCGAAACAAGAGCATAGTACAATATTAATAATACCAAAAGATGTACACGGACTTTCAAAACCTGCCATGTCAGACGGTCATAACAAACAGGTCATTGATCAATTTAGCAAGACGGTTCCACTAATTACTGTGGAGCATGTAATTAGTGGCAGCCCTACAGAGCCGATCACTATTGGTGAAGCACTTGAACCCATTGCCGTGATAGTCGGAGGGAAACCAGTGGAGAGGAGCGACGCCGCAATTATTTGGGCGGTTGCAGTGTGGGCCACAGGCCGCACCAATTGTAGTTCCCAGCGGGGTTGCTGCTTCGGACATTATGTTCTCCAAAGACCCCATAGCCATCGTAATCTCCATACCATCTTTTGCTCCACCAAGAACGCCCACATTGATTCTGGAAAAAATAGTAACAGGATACAAAACTTGATTCTTTCGATTTCAGAACCGTTACTATTTAGTGCAGACAAGATGAGAGAGACGCTTTAGACATTAGAGATGATTTCAAATTGAGATCAGTGATTGCCCAAAATGTGGTTTTTGTGGCAGAGGAAGAGGATTTGCCATGCTAGTTCTCTTTCAACATTGTCCATTAAGAATTGTAGGAAACCAACACCGAATCAACGCTAGAAAGAGACCCTAACGCAATGATAAGCACCATTGATCCAAATGCACCCATTGGCACGAACACGTTACCAAAAGTCAGATAGCAATAGTAAAGGAAATTGAGATCAGTCAAGCAAACATGACTATAGGATAATCATTTGAGAATAATATGCATTGCACAGACTAATCTCCCAAAAAAAAAAAAAAAACAAACGGAAGAAGACCAGAGCTTACAAGCAACACAAGAGAATGATATGATGTGGCTTGGTCGAACAAGACCCAACCCGCTTGTTAAACAAAATTGGCTGGTCGTTGGGTTGGGTAAAGCATGAGAGCCTGGCAATGAGTTACGCCCAATAACAAAAATATAAACACTATACACCTTGCAAGCAATTCCAAATGTGGGGCTAGCATACAAGGCTGGAGAAGACGGTTCTAGGCCAAAAAATGTACCTTAATGAACCCAAAGGATAATTGTGTTGATGAACTTAGAGGTTGTAAATGCTGCAAAATAAACTTGGCAATCAAGGTTTGATTAATTATACCGACTTTGAAAGTGGCATCCCAAACAAAGCATAATAATCTAACATAATGATATAATGATATTACAATAGTTGTAGTCTAAAATAGGCTGAATACAAATAAAGTTAGAAATACAAGGTGATGTTGCTAATTATAGGTCAGCTATAACAACAATATAAGATCGAGAAACAAGAAGTTTCTGATCAGTAGTCATCATCAGCCCTTTTCACCATGTCTTGCCGAGTACCAAAACTTGGAGGACGGGATTTTATTAATAAATTCTTTTTGTCTTTGTTCTTATTACAATTCATGGAAACCACCATGAGAGACCAGCTTCAGATTTAGATTTACGATAGTTGTTGATCGTTGCTGTTTGATCTTGTATATAAGAATATATTTTATTGTTTCTTGGCATGTCTTTTGCAGAAGACTTTCACCCTCTCACTGCCATCTTCAAGATCAGAAGTATTAATTGCAAAAAGTTATCCACAGCCAACTCTTCGTTCCCACTGCCTCTCCTAGTGCAAACAAAAGAAAAATAGAGATAAGTCATATTTGATATTGAGATATTAGCCTTTCCTAGTCTTTTCTTTTTGGTTTGCCTTGTAAGAAATTTTTCTAGGTGATGCATATGTTGCAGTCTATTATGTATCTATGTTATCAATATATTGACATCTTTTACTTTTTATATACAAAGGTGCTTCGATTGTAAATAAGAAAGTGAGCCTTCTAATGTAATATCAAAATCCAAGCTTTAAGTGAGGCACCATTTGCTCATGAATATGTGCCATGTTAAGTTCCCGAAGGTGAAGATATTATCCTATCCTTTCTTACAAGCTAGTTTGAGCAAGAAAATGAACCTTCTAACATTATACGCATAATATATTGTTACTAGCCATTACGATCCCGGATTTGCGAAGAATGCCATTAGGATCGCTTGTCACTAGCCAACCAAGTCGCCAACTTGGTACGACCCATCTCTTTGATATAGACCCTAGTGTGATAACAGGCACTATTGTTCCAAATGCTTCCATTGGCACAAATGGGTTGCTTCCAGAAGTGAGATGGTGATAAACTTCATCTGCAATAAGTAGAATAGCCAGCTCTCTTGCTGTCTCTGCAACCTAATGTGCAGAAAAATCATACAACACTAACATCAAAACGACAGTCTAGTTTCCAAAAGGTAAAAGGTAGAAGCCTTTATAATTATTTCCAAGAGGATAATATAAAACAGCCTATTCTGGTAGTTGAAGAATGTATATACTATTTCCAGAACGACAGTCTAGTTGAAAAATCCTAGCAATGCAATAAAGTCAAAATATATTTAAGTTACCTACTTATATGGTTGAATTATATTTGAATGAAAAAAAAAACAGAAAAAAAGAAAAAGAAAGTATATCCTCACCTGCTTCAAATATTCGTATGAATAAACACTACTAGAAGGATTACCAGGGTTTATGATGACTATGGAGACAAGATTCTCATCAGCAAGAGCTTTAATGCTTTTAAGATCACGACACATATTACTCAATTGCTAACCTTACCCATTTTGAGTTCACTAAGGACCAAAAGGATGCTTTATAAACATTACTAAGGATAGAAAAGAGCTGTTGAAAAAACATTCTAAACTTTTAGCACTTTTTAGTGGAGATAGTGTGCTAAAAGATGACAAAAAATTTCCTAAAATCAACAACATCACCCTTACTACCTAATCTAACATTGAACGTTTTACAGCCTACTCTTAATAGCTTTATTCATTGGAGAAGGCAACCCTAGCTCAATCACTATCACTTTTAGCTTCAACAATTAAAGAAGAACTACCCCAAATATTTTTTTGCAGCCAGAATACACATATTTCACCTTCATGTTGTTAGGTGTTAATAATTTAGGTTGGAACAAATCCCCTAACATGAAGTGGAACCCGCCTTACCTGGCTTTAAGATGTTTGGTAGGTAAGAAACATCTTAAAGAAAAGGAATAAGCAAGAGAATGACAACTTTTTAGCGCGGGTCAATACGTACAGTGCCTAGTATCCATCATTTACGGCTAGGACTACTGGGGTATTTAATCCCATTCGCTCCCCTAGCTTTCATCTTGGCGGAACCAGTTATTCAAAATGAAGTTTTTCGCATTTCCAATTCTCCAATAACCAAGCAAGATAGCCCAATGTTCTTGGACATGCCGATGGAAGTAGGCTCCGACTATTGACATGTAACATTGTTCTGGTATGTAACAATCCTCTGCTCATCTCCTACCACTTCCATTTGCATTTGTTATGCTCGTATTGGTGTTGGATTGCAATTAAATACCTGTACTATCATAACGGATAATTGGGATAAAGTTATGTGTGTACTCTTTTAAGTTCATGTAAGTACACACTAGTCCCAAGGTTGTTTCCATTTAAGATTTTCTCTTGATTTAAAATGAGGGATGAAATAGATTATTCTTTGCGTTACCATACACACACGCACACAAAATATATTGGGATATAAACAATGTATTTCCTGTATATTCATGGATTCTCTATTTTGTAGATGTTGGCTCGATTTGTTACAGAGGCGTCATTCAATGTGGATACTAACATGTTATTTGTGAAAATGATTGTGGTTTATGCAATAAGTGGATATTTTTGTTCCACATAACCCAAAAATAGGTGTTTTAGGCATAAAAGATTTCAGTCCAAAGAATGTGGAATGTCCCTTATCTTTGATATGAGAAGAGGAATTAAATTGAAAATGAAATGAAAACGAAACAAGACTATTACTTATGTTAATTCATTAAATAAAATGGATGCTCTCTTGAGTTTCTAGTATGTCTATTAGATGTGCTCTTAAACACCATGCTAAAGAAAAATTGGGTTTTCAATTCTCTTTACTGGATCATTATGTAAGCTTGCCACTTCTTGTTGTTTTGCAAAGACTAGACTTCCCAAAGGTGTACTTAAAATAAGTTTTGATTCTAAAGAGTTGTCTATAACAATTCCATCTATTTTCTCCATACAGAGCAAACGAGAAAATCAGCCGTCACCAGCAGCTTCCCCAAGAGCCACCATTGCGAACCAGCTCTTTGACATCTCACCAACTGCTTACTCACTTGTTCTTCGCATCGCAACCTGCAACGTAGATTTTAGCACTCTTTACACAAGTCAGGATTTGTGTTTAAAATGCAGAAAATGTAGCTGAAACGAGAATTTATTTTGTATCTCACCATTTTATAAATGTCAATTACAAGCACATGCTTTCTTTCGCTTGGTTTTGAGATTTAGAGTATTAAGTAGTCGTTTACTTCGATTTGGGCAGTTTTTTAAAATCAATCGTTGCTGTTAAGGTTGTGAGATTATTAGCCAACCGAAATAGATTGCATTCTCTGACTGTGGAGGATGATTTATATAAAAATTAAAAATATAGAAATCTTAATGTTTAGACACTCATGATACTTATTTGATCTTTCCGTCAATTTAGGCGTTCTATGAACTCCAAATTTTCCCTTTTTTCATCACTCTAATAGAGTTTGTCAAAGGATGAGGTTGATACTAAATTGGTGAGATGTCAATTTAGAGGTGATATGTAGAATGATATGTCCTTTGAGAGGTGAGGTTGAAATTAAATCCAATCAAGGCAATCGGAGAGGTTGAAACTAAATTACAAAACAAAACATCAAACACAGAAACACAATTAGCCTAACATATGCCTCATATTTCATAGAATATCTGATTACACCAGAATCATAAAAGCATAATATTAAAAAAATAAAAAAGGGTTTTACAATTCACCATTACAATATATAGAAATAAAATATCGGTCTGTAACCGACCTTCATTAAAACTTTTGAGTCAAATCACCCATACTTACAGCCATGCCTTCTAGGCGTAAAAAAAGAGCTGTTAAGTTCCTTCCTTGGTCACCTACCCAAAACACCGAGGATTTAGAAAAGAAGGGGAAAGCGATTTTGACGGGAAAGCGGTGAAGACAAGTTTTTTACCCCTTTTGTTAGACTTGCTCGATGTACACGTCCTACTCTAAAAGTTCGAACCCTCCCTCGATCAAAATCGAACTTGGTGTGTAACCAAAAACCTGTAATGATTCTTTCCATCACCAACTTCTTTGTTCCCTTTTTATTTCCTTCATCTCCTCAACTCGGAGATTTCTTATTGTTTGTAGAGAACGATCATATAAGGCTAGCTCCCTGTTGCTGTTCTCCATAAACAACTCGCCCTTCTTCCAGAAAACCCATTGGCTGTCCCAAACTCAAGAAGGTTTTCGACCCTCAAAAGCTGAGCCCAGGACTCCATGACACCAAATTCAAGCAACACCCATATATGCAAGGATTCATTATGCAACACTATCATACCAATAGATTCATTTAGCACTGTGAGAGCTTTCTTGTTGGTATGGCCGCCGAGAAGACTTGCATTTGGCAATGGCGTCACTCTGAATACCTCGTAAGTGAAAAGAAAAGCAATGACCTTCTCTTCCTCGTAGGTAAAAAGACTGTTCTCTCGAAGCTTAGCACTTTCAAGGCTCCATATGGCTTCATCGAAGAAAAACCGCTGCCATAAAACTCAGGACCCACCCTATGATCTACCAAACATCCGTCAATAGAAAGATCCTGAAAAATGGGTTGTTTTGTAACCCAAATCCAAACCATTCTTCATTCTCAATGGAGTCACTCTAAACACCTCGTCGGTGAAATGGAAAGTAATGACCTTCTCTCCCTTGACACGACTATGCGTTTGCTAGCAACAAACTCCCTTTGATTAAGCTAGGTTTGGCCGTGAATTGGGTCGCACGAAATCGGGTTTGGTTTCGCAATCCAAAATACTAGATGTGCAAGACAAATTCAGTCCTAAAATTTTTTCACGAATATTCATGACTTACTTCTCATTTCAAAAAAGATATCACATTTTTTATCCCTCTACTAAAATTTTTTGTGAGTTAAGACATTATCTTCCGTTATGATAAGTTTCCTTTTCCACAAGATTCTTTAACCATAACCTTAATAGTAAGGCTACCATGTCAACTCCATTAGTACAGTTTGTGTAGGATACATTGGAATCAAAGTCTCTATCATGTGTTTTTGTAGGATACAACACACGACACAAGGGGTACCGATGCTAGCACATTCCCACAGGGAAGTTATTTATATCAAGACACTTGGTGTTCAGCGAACTTGTATACCCATTTAAGATGCCAACTTCCTCAAGTACAAGAGTTTATTTGAATCCAACAGAAGATCTTAATTCAAGCAAAGCCGGATCACTTGGAAGAGATGTGGATCAAATCACCACATTAGAAAATAGCAATATAGGATAGCTACAGGATCACACAGACCTTCAAGATAATCAGCCCATACAAAGGCCCCTTCTCATGCAAGCTACTCCAAGTAAGGAAATCTAAACACCTTGTATCAGGTACGATAGAGAATCACAAAATCTGCAAGATATTCATGCTACCTCTGTACTGTATAAAGAAAATTTGGACCAACCATTTGAGTACGAACAAAATTGTACTTTAAATGGAACCTCTCCTCATTTGGAAACCTCACTTGTGCCTTTAGAGAAACACCCTACAAAGACTTCTTCTTCTTCATCTTCTGAACTTGACATAACTACAACATCCGCTCATTCCAGTCCGGTCTCTACCCAAACTAGTGATAACTCAACACTTGCTACAACCTCTTCTAGAATCCATCCAATGACAACCCGAAGCCAGATAGGAATCAGACGCCCCAATCCACGTTATGTACTCCATGCACACATGCATATTCCAGCAGCTCCCAACAACATAGCTCAAGCACTTTCTCATCCGTAGGTAAAAAAACATAATAATAAAAAAAGATATCATCAAACATAATGAATGCTCCAAAACAAGATATCAATAATATATAGTACTTTTTTAAATATCATTTTCAATATGTCTTGATTTTGAGCATAAGAAAACATGTCCAATGAATATTTAGTCTACAAATAATTAGTATGATATTTGAAATTTGCATTTTGATATTATATTAAAAAAATTTATTTACTTTCGGAGTCGAAGTGTACTTCAAACCAAGATAGCAGTAATATTAAACTTTTCTTTTTACTGAATGAAAAATATATTGTGCCAAATCGATAAAAACATACCTTTTGTTCTTTTCTTTAGAAAAAAAAGGGGAGGCGCGCGTTTTGGGGCATCGCAGATAACTACAAAGACACGACACCGCTTCTACGGGAACATTTCATGCGGCGTCGTTTCCATCGAGGAGATCGGAATTTGAAGTTCTGAGAGGAACTTGCGGGAAATCGGCTCCGGAAGCCACTGGCCAGCGTCGTTTTCATACGTGCGGGTTGTAGCTTCAATTTTCAGTTCTGCGAACTTCATCAAAATCACAAGCATTTCTTTTCTTTCACTATAATTTTCTCTTCAGAAGACTCGGACCTGAATTTTTTTCAGAATGATTTGTTTTATGAGCTCTCAATTTATGAATGCGTGTGTTTCTCAGCTTGGATGTCACTGTTTCCTTTAGAAACTAATAGAGGGAAAGTTTGTTTATTCTTTTTTCCGGTGTATTCCGAACTTGTTATCTAATCGCAGTTCAATTAAAAGACTTGAACTTTCTTGAGAAGAAATTATTTGCATTTAGCCCATTCTTGTTATCTAACTGTCACGTCTAATTTGAACAAGTTAGCTACTGCTTGGGATCGGTTTATAGAAGAGTTTGAAGATTACATCTGTCTCTGTGTAGAGAGAGGAATTTTATTTCTTAGGAAACATCAGTTCGTCCAATGCGTACTCTCTAATTCTCAGGTGTCTATGTTGCAGTGGGGAGTTGAAATTTCAAACAAGTGTGCTTGATTGTGTGTAGTAGCGTGTAATGGATGTGAAGGCTCTCATACTCTGCATCAGAGCAAAAGGCCACTAGTTGATTTTTGACAAGAGGGAATGTGGATTTTTGACATGAAAAATCTTATCAGAGAACACCAGTTGGACAAAGAATACATCTCAACAGATGTGGAGCCATCTATATCTGAGAGTGTCTAGATATTGACCTTGGATTTAACTCCACCTTTGAGAAAAGGGCCTAAATCTACTTCAAGAAAAGGAGCTAAAAATGTTGCTACAAAAGATTTAAAGAACTCAAATGATGATTGTTTGATGGAGAATAAGATAGGTGGTGAATTTACACAAAGAATTAATCATAGCGGAACCGTGCTTGCAAGTCATAAGCCATTACGAAAGAGTTTCGAGTCTGTCTCTAGCTCTAGCTATGGCTTGCTCCATTGGAAGCAGGGCGACCCAGTGGTCCAAAAGACGGCAAAAGGAAAGTAGTCCGGAATGGCTTCATGAATATGCTTACCCTAGGTCTGGATGTGCCAGAGGGTAAGTTTCTTATATTTATCTTAAGCATTATTGGAGTTGGTTATGTATGATGTTTATTGATTTTTATCCTTCCAAAGGCCTTTTCGTTCAAATGATTTCTTTGGGAAATTATTGCCTTTTTCGCTCCATATCTCTCATATGGTGTGTTTGTGTACAACAAAAACAAAAATGGATTGGAGTCCAGGACTCCCTGACACCAAACTGAAGCAACACTTAGGTATCGAAGGATTCATTATGCAAACGGATTCATTTAGTATCGTGAGAGCTTTCTTGTCAGTGTGGCCGCCAAAAGACTTGCATCCGGCAATGGAGTCGCTCTGAACACCTCGTCGGTGAAATGGAAAGTAATGAACTTCTCTCCCTTGACACAACTATGCGTTCGCTAGTAACCAACTCCGTTTGAGTAAGCCAGGTTTGTTTTTGTTTGTTTTCTTTACATGTTCTCTTTCCTCCGACCTTCCCTTATTTGAAACAGGGAAAAAGCTGCAATTCTAGCCCTGAGAACTGCTGCACCGCCTTACCCGAAAAGGGTAAGAGTTTAGGGCCGAGCTCCCTCCATGAGTAGTGCCAACCGAGCCAATAGCAGGCAAAGAAGCATGTCCTCTGCCCACCCATCTGCACCATTCGCACGATCCGGCTTTTCTGCTTTTTCAGAGATGCCATATTCTCTTCCCCTTCCCTGCACGTGGACCAGACACAAGGGAACTGCACGGGGTGTTTCTGGTGTCATGTCTTCCTTCTTGAAGCCCCCATTCTTTCAAAGAAAGGAAAAAAGCAAGACAGAGGAGAGGAACTGGTTTCGTGTCTTCCTCCCTGAACCCCCATCTTTCATTTTCTTTCAAAGAAAAAGCAGGAAATGAAAAGAAAAAAAAAGAAAAAAAGAAAAAAAAAAAACAGTACAAAGGAGAAAGACAAATCCTTAAGTTCATATATATATATATAACCGAAAGTTACAAAAACCACCGAAATAAATTCGTGTTTGAGAAATGCACTGTAATTACAATCAAAAGAGTCAAACCTATGTAATTACAGGATAAACTGATTCCCATCAAACTTGTTCTGTACTAACCCCCCCACCCCGGTGAAAAAACAAAATAAAAACTAAGAAAACCCCCCCAGCTCCCAGCTCCCATCTCTTACTTTGCCTCCTTCTCCGTCGGATTTTTTGGAGCCTCTGAATCCTTTTTTTCCTTCTTCTTACACTCACAGCACCGCCAGGCCAATAATCCAACCACAAGAACGTTGACAACAAAAAATACGGTAGCGCGAAGGATCAAGTTATCCATAAGAGAGATCAGGTTATCCACACGTGAGAGGATGGGTTTACCTATATTGACAGACAGATACCCTGTTGTCAACTCAAACGATGCGTCTTTTCCCTTAGATACTTCAAATGAAGCTGCAGCAGTAAAGAAGGGATGGTACGCTTCAGGGACTCTAGAAACTTTTTCCACGAATGCCTGAGCAGACTCAGGAACATGGAAAGGAGCACGAGACGCCTTTGGCATGAGTGCTTGAATAGCCTTAGAAATGCTTAAGCATTTGATTTTTCCATGCCGAGAAGGATGGCAGCGGAGAGGCTTGGTGGGGAAGATGGGGGGAGCGCAAGAGGGAGAGAGGACGGGCTTGGCAGGAAAGATCCAAGGGCGAGAGGGAGAAAGCGAAGGCTTGGAAGGAAAAAGAGGACTTAAACCCATTGTAGCTGTCCCGGATACTACTGTTGCCTCCAAAGCAGTGCTATTTATTTAACTTCACAACTTTTTGTTTTGACAAAGTTACCCTCATGACCGTCGTTCTTTCTTTTTTTTCTTGATTTTTTCCCCTTTGTTCCTCTCTCACTCAAGACCAGAAGGGCCCCATTTTCCTGTCGAGTCAGCACTGGGGAAGGCCACTCGTTTGACTCTCCACTAAACCCCAAATGAAAATGAAGAGAAAGGGCCAACACTGCACGTAGAGTTGTGAGCGGAGAAGAGTTGACGTGGCTCTGTTTTTCTGTCACATCAGTGCTGGAGGAAGGAAAACCAACAGTAAAGGCCGGCAAGGGAAGAAACAAGGCGAAAGAAGGGAGAGAAAAAGAGGAAGAAACCAGGCAAAAGAAGGGAGACAAAAATAAAATAAAGAGTGAAGAAGGTTTCGTTGGAAAACTTAGCGGGCGAGATGAAGCTTCGCCGGACACTGAAGCAGTAAGTAGCAGTGGTGAGAAAGCCCAAAACTGAGAAAGGTGGTGGAGTAAGTGAAGGGCCCGATCAACCCCAGAACATCGGCCGTGTTGCTACAAATGTAAATCGCTTGGAGGCATGTTAACGGGAGAATGTTTTAGATCAGCATGTTATGCATCCTTGGAACCTCTCGTGGAGTTGGAATTGCCTGGGAGAGGCTTGGGATTCAGTATATGCACTATATGCACTATATTCCCATCGAAGGGCACAAAATACTTCCCAGCATGTTATGCATCCTGCTCGACGTTTTGGGCACAGTAAGGGCGTTCGAGGCTGAAGCCTCGCATCTTTTTCCGAGAGGTTCAGTGGGTCCCAAGCAAGGGACACGAGGATAGGATAATGGGGGTGTAGTGGTGACGTGCGGAGCCTACGTGGAAGCAGAGGAGTTAGAAGTAGTAACGGGAAAATTAACGAAGTGAAAAACGGAGGACACCGAGGAGGAGAAAATGTTACCACGAGTGAAGAGACTTAGGAAAGAACTAGGGCAACATGTTTTCCGGGAGAACAAAGGTGTTATTTCCCCCCTTCTCTAATCAAGTGAAGGTGTTCCAAACTATATCGAGAGGGTTGCTCAATCTTAAGGCATTCAAGACCATGTTGGGTAGTAACGTAGTCAAGCTGGTCGACGAGTTAATTCCTGGCCGTCACAGAAGCTAATGACTCCATCAAAAGCAATTTTCGTTTTGCAATAAAAAGCTCAAAGTGGCCATAGATGGCATTAAAAGTGCATTGTATTCCAACAGCCATCAAGAAAGGATTGATGGG
This sequence comes from Casuarina glauca, assembly GCA_028551395.1. Lineage (NCBI taxonomy): Eukaryota > Viridiplantae > Streptophyta > Magnoliopsida > Fagales > Casuarinaceae > Casuarina > Casuarina glauca. The sequence continues at coordinate 30,609,634 of CM052351.1, read as the reverse complement.
GTGGCGGCTTGAAAATGTAAGAAAAGCATTGCAGTAGTCCATGACCAAATGCTCACGTAATCACGTGTAGGTCGTCAATAAAGTTACGCTTAAACACGCTAAAAACCAAGATTTGCAATTAGTATTTAAAAAGGAAACAATAAAAAAAAAAAAAACAGCAACAATAATAATTAGTAACAAAAGAATATGTGCCAAAAAACTGGTTTTAAAAAATCAACCATGGGTTTTGCTCCAAATTAGCGACCAGGTCACGAAAACTTTGGCGTACCGCGCTGAGTCGGAGTCTCGGCCGGTGAGCTCCTGCACGAGGTCCCTCAACTTAGAGGCGCAGGTCTTCACCTTCACGGGAGTCTCTGTGTACACGAACTTGACATTCTTTCTTAACTCTTTTCGTCTGCTTTCTGCTGCACATGTGGTTAACGCCAAGCACGTCCGTGGATGAAGTAACAAGCTCGGAAGTGCGGCACCCATGGTGACTGGTAAAGGTAGCGATCTTGGCTAGGTAGGCGTGTAATAGGAGGTAGGTTGCGTCTGTAAGTAGGTAAGAAGGTAAGGGATGCATGGCGTGTTTATAAGATAGGAAGCTCAAATAAAGAGCTTGCCGTGTAATGTGTAAGCAGCTTTTGAAATCTAAGAACCAAGGTTATTTTCCTTTCTGAAAACAGAGTTTCGGCATCCCTCCAATGATGCTGCCCAAGGCTCCATTTTATCCATTTTATCTCAATCCACCGCAAATGAGTGAAAATCCATTCCAAAGAGCTCCAGTTACGTGTTCTAACCTTTTTGCACGTAACAAAGGTATCGGGGACAGGTTCCTGCAACCGTGGGATCTTCGGAAGAAGGATTGCCAGAAGATTTACAGGACCGTCTCAAGTTCAGACTTGAGAGGTTACTTAAGACTTGGGAGAGAAGGCGTGAAGAGACTAGGGTTCAGGCGAAAGAGGCCCTACGTGCGTCTTGCAATGTTGAATGTACCAATGTGAGAAAGGCAAAAGGCGGAAGTGCAGTGGTTCTGGCCAAAGCACGGGTTCTGGTACAGCGAAAGTCGCAACAGGCCAAAACATTCGAGCAAATCAGTCTAAAGGGAAGGCTGCGAGCCGGGAAGAAACAAATCAATTGGTGTTTTGTCTTTCTACCAAAAAGCAAGCTGTTTTTTGGTGTTCCTACCACTGGCTCAAAATTTAGTCATCTTGGCGGTCCACCAGAGCATGAAGAAAAAGATGAAGGCTTGCGGAAGAAGAGTTGGAGCACCGCAAGAACGTTACCCACGACCTTGGTTGGGAGGCGAACGTCCAACCCCACTCCAGTGAGTTCAGACAGGATGGCACCTCTAGCCATTCCTACAATAGAAGCCGGAAGCTAGCCCAACATGTCAAAGGCGTCCATATGAAGGAACTCTAGTCAAGAGAAGTGGGAGTGACAGTAACAGTTTCAGTGCTTAGAGTACAAATGCTGATGACATTGCCTAGAGCGTGAAAGGTGGTGCAGTCCATGTTAAGACTAATGGCGATGGTTGTTTGTGGAAAACTCCATGGAAAAAATGGAGATGATTTGATATGACCTTAAAGCTGATGCCACAGAGAACGTCCACGAAATTGATACCTGAGTTGCAGAAAACGACGCTCCAAACAAAGTTGCAAGGGAAAGGAATGGTAAAGCATGAAAAGATGATATGAAACCAACCAAAGTGAAAGAATGATTGAAGGCGGAGAATAGGATCGCCGGAACCCTAACTTTGAATAAAACAGCGAAGAGTGCGGAAGTGAGCAGTGGAGAGGCCTTTGATGAAGATGTATGTGGGTTGGTCCACTAAAGAGATAAATTGGAGATGAAGTTGGCCGCGAGCAAGACATTCCCGAATGAAGTCAATCTCAATATGTTTGGTGCGAGCATGGAAGATGGGATTGGCAGTGAGATAGAGGGCAGATAAGTTGTCACACCAAAGGGTTGGAGGGTGTAGAGGTAGGGCACGAAGATCCCGAAGAAGGTACTCAATCCACATCAGTTTAGCAGTAGTGTCAGCTAAGCACTTGTATTCAGCTTTGGTATTAGAGCGGGCCACGGTGCGCTGCTTGCGGGAACTCCAAGAAATGAGATTGTTGCCGAGGAAGATGCAAAAACCACCGACAGAACGACGATCATCACGGTCACCCGCCCAACCAGCATCAGAAAATGCATGGAGGAGGGTGGAGCTGCTGCGGGTCAAGAAGAGACCAAGTCGGAGAGTGTTAGCCAAGTAGTAGAGAATCCTCTTGACAGCTTGCCAATGCTCGGAAGTCGGGCGGTGAAGGAACTGGCATGTGGTGTTGACAGCATAGGCAATGTTGGGACGAGTGAGAGTGAGATACTGGAAAGCACCAATGATGCTGCGATAGAGGCCAGGGTCGGCAAAGGGTTGGCCACTCCAAAGTGATAGCGGCTCAGCAGTAGTGCAGGGAATGGACACAGCCTCCGCATCTGTCATCTTGGCACCAGCAAGGATGTCAAGTGTGAACTTGGCCTGATGAAGGAGAAGACCATAGGGTGTCAGCTGAACTTCGACACCAAGGAAGTAGTGTAGAGAACCGAGATCCTTAATAGCAAATTCCTGTTGGAGAACCTGGAGGAGCCGAGAAAGAAGGGCCTGGGGGGAGCCAGTGAGTATAATATCATTCACATAGACCAAGAGGAAAATACTGTACTGAGGAGCATGAAGAGTGAAGAGAGAGGTGTCGGCAGCCGAGATAACAAACCCAAGTGATGTCAAGAAAGTGCTCAGACGAGTGTACCATGCTCAAGGAGCCTGCTTGAGACCATACAAAGACCGGTGCAATCGACAGACATGAGAGGGCTGAGTGGAATCGACAAACCCGGGAGGCTGCTCCATATAGACAACTTCAGACAAGTAACCATGGAGGAAGGCATTTGAGACATCCAACTGGCGAATAGCCCAACCACGGGAATAGACAAGAGAGATCACCGTGCGGACCGTCACAAGTTTGGCAATAGGGCTGAAGGTTTCGGTGAAGTCAATGCCTTCTTGTTGATGGAAGCCTTTGGTGACTAGGCGAGCTTTATATCGTTCAAGGGACCCATCAGCTCGGAGTTTCACCTTGAAAATCCACTTGCAATCAATAGGGCGAGCACCAGAGGGGAAAGGAACAAGAGTCCAGGTGCCATTGCGAATGAGAGCAGTGTACTCAGCAGCCATAGCATCACGCCAATGGGAGTCACGAACAGCCTGGGAAAAGCAGGTAGGCTCAGGATAGGGATGGGCAGAGGCGGTGAGAGCAAAGGTATGGTGGCAAGTGAGAGTGTGGCGCTGTAGGGTGCCATCTTGAAGGCGAGTAACAGGACGAAGGCGGGGTGGTGGAGATGGAGGGAGGGAAGGAGAGGTATTTGGGGGAGGAGGGGAAAAGGGAGGGGGTGGCGGGGAGGGGTCAGGACAAGGGTCAGGACAAGGGGGGAAGGTATAGGAAGTGGAATAGGTAGGGGAGTAGGTACAGGGACTGGTTGGGGAGGGGGGATGAGTGGATGAAGGAGGAGTATGATAGTGAAAGACATCCTCATGGAAGGTGGCATCAGCGACAATAAAGAAATGGCGGGTCACAGGACAATAGCAACGGTAGCCATGATATCTAGAGGGATAGCCTAGGAAGACACAAGCACGGGAGTGAGGGGCAAGTTTGTGGGGTGCATAGGGGCGTAGGTAAGGAAAAACAGCACAGCCAAAGACACGGAGGTGGGAGATGGGGGGAGGATGGTGGAACAAATGTTGCCAAGGAGAAAGTGGTCATTGATAGGAGTGGGGAGACGGTTGGTGAGATAGACAATAGTTTCAAAGGCAAAGTCCCAAAAATGGGAAGGGACGGCAGATTGGTGTAAGAGGGCAAGGCCAGTTTCGACAATGTGTCGATGTTTGCGTTCAGCAGCGCCATTTTGAAAGGGAGCATATGGGCATGAGAGACGTTGATGGATGCCATGTTGCTGAAGATAGGTAAGGAAGGCAGTGGAGACAAATTCGGGAGCATTGTCACACTAAATAGCTTGTAACCTACACTGAAGTTGGGTTTCCACAAAAGTACCAAACGCAATAAAAATATATAGAAATTAAGAGCGAGAGGAGAAGGTGTAAAGCCATGTAAAACGAGAGAATTCATCAATAAAACAGACATAATATTTATTTTGATTCAACGACACAACAGGAGACGGGCCCAAACATCAAAATGGATTAACTGGAGAGGGGCGGATGACCTAGAAGAAGAAAGGGGATGGGGGTGGCGATGGTTTTACTAGTAGCACACGACATACAAGAGGGATAATCAATTGATGAGACACGAATATTGGAGGACTGCAACAGACGAGTAAGCACATCAGGGGTAGGATGGCCTAAGCGATGATGCCACAACACGGGAGAACTGGAACGGACAGCAAGAAGAGCATGGGGAGACGACGGAAATCCAGATGGAGAGACTCGATAAAGGCCACGATCAAGGGTGCCGTGGAGGATGATCTGACCCGTGTGACGAGAGATGGCCCAAAAGTGATTTGCAGAAAATAAGAAAAAATAATTATTATCGAAGGAAAATTTAGAAACAGACAAAAGATTTTTGGTAATTGACGGAACAACAAGAATATTAGACATTCGGAAGGAAGGGGTGTGTAAGTTACCTGTGTGGGTGATGGGGAGAGAAACGCCATCACCAATGGTGAGTTGTTGGGACCCGGTGTATGGAGAGACACCAGAGAGGGAGGCAGCGGAGTCAGTGATATGGTGGGAGGCACCAGAGTCAGGGTGCCAAGAGGCTAGGTCTAGGGAGGAGGGAGGGGGGGGGGGGGGGGGAGGGGGGTGATAGGAATTGAGAGGGGGAGGAAGATGACTATAGTGGGCCTGGGGATAAGGGGCCGGATTGTAGTAGGTAGGGCCGAGGTAAGCATAGTGAGCTTGGGGTTGGAAGTGTGTGGACCGGGCTTGTGGGGTTAGGTTGGTGGGAGAGTTGAAGGCCGGGTTGAATCTCTCACGGCAATTGGCCACATGGTGGCCCGGCCTGCGACATAAGTGACAAAAGGGCCTATTGCGTCGCGGCCCACGCCCATTGTTTCTGTTGGACCAAGGCTGCTACTGGGAAGAGTTGGGCAAGAGCCATCAGATGGGGGCGGGCCCAAGATGGCTGAAGGTGAGCTTGTGGGGTTGGGGCGAGGCTGGCCCGCGAGAGGGGGAGAGGCCCCAGACCCGTGGCCTGTGTGAGCCGCAAAAGCAACCGCTTGTGACGTCGCCGAGCGTCGCTGGCGTTCACAACCTTCATGGGTGAGGAGGAGGCCGTGGAAGGCTTCTCAGCTGAAAAAGCCGGTTTGTGTCTACACCGTTGAGATCGAGGTCGCTAGCCCTTCAAAATCATCTCCAAGGCCACGGAGGACCTGCGATTAGTACTCGAACTTCGGCAACTTCTCGCCAATCACTCCCAATTGGTCAAGGATGGCCTTGACCTCACTGAGGAATTCAGTCATAGACCGATTGCCTCGAGTGAGGGTTTGGAGTTGCATCCGGAGCACGAAAGAGCGAGCCATGGACTGGGCAGTGTAGGTTCGTTTCAGGAAGGCCCAAGCGTCAGCCAGCTCATGGCCACTCGGTCGCGAGTACGCCATGCAGCATATGCGGGGTTGGGGGTGGTGGTTTTGTCGGAGTTGGTGAGGATTTTAGGCGGCGCAAGTTCAGCGCCCTCCAAAATTGGGAGAAGGTCGTAAGAGTCGAGGAAGGGGATGAGGCAAGCACGCCACATCACATAATTAGAGCCATCAAATTGTTCAAGAGAGTTGAGTGTGGGGACGGGCGGGGCAGGGGAGTTGGCCGGAACGAAAGGAGCAACAACAGGGGATGACGAGGAAGCCATGAATTTTGACGAAATTAAGGGGAGAAAAATTAGGGCAAGGGATGGATTCCGGTTAATCGGCGTGAGCCTTAGGCTCTTGATACCATGAAAGAAAGATTGAAGGTGGAGAATAGGATCGCTGGAACCCTAACTTTGAATAAAACAGATGAAGAACGGCCAGAAATTTTTATCTCTATTATTGATAAAAGCTCTCGTTGATTACATCCATGTACAATTGGGTTCTTTATAGAATTTACAATCAGATGAGAAAGGAAACAAAATCATATCATTTACACAAAGGTTTGGTGAAAGATTCCGGCCAAGTTTCTCGGTCGGTGGCTGCTAGGGTTTGCAGAGACTTCGAATGAGCGTCGATGTCCCGCGCGTGGATATGGTCTTCTCTAACACAAAGGAGTACTTCACGTTGGAGAAACTAAAGTTCTCACAAAAGGCCGATGCTAGCAAGAAAAAGCTAGAAAATTTGAACAAGGCAAATTGGATGGTCTTCTGGGGAAACCATGGGGCATGTAGGAAAGAGAATGAAGAAAGAAGGAAAGAAAGGGTGGCGAAAAAAAAGGAGTCGGGGAAGAGATGTGCAAGAAGGAGGAAGGAGAAGACAGAAGCAATTCGCAAGATCCCAAGATGCAGAATGAACGCCAGCAAACAAGCTCCGTAGACAACGAGATGGTCCCCCTCATGAACTAGAATGACCTAAAGAATTGAAAAACTCCCTAGTACAACCATTTCCTTTATGATCAATACACATATTTGAAGGAGCTCATTCATATCATTCTCAGCAAGCGGACCAATGATTGTATAGAAGGAACACAGCCAGAAACTAAGGGGAAGCGGCAGGAGATCCCATAGAAACACTTGGATGACCTGCACTTTGCATAGATCTCTGAGCGTTCATTGCAAAAAGCCAGCTCTATAACGTCATGTGCACACAAGGAGTAACAAGTCTCACTGGAGGTGGCCATCATCTACTGGTTCGGGTGGGCTCCATTGGAGAAACGTGGGTTGAATATGATTAAACGTGGCCTGTTGACATGTGTGAGCATAACGAAATCAAGGTTGCGGAAAAACGAGCAGATCATTTTCTGGAGAGAATACATGGGAAACATCCTGGAAATTAAATAGGAATTTTTTATTTTTTATTTTGGTACATACATCAGAACTCGTACTAGAAAAGTAAAAATAAATCAAATAGAAAACTGTTAGATAGCAAAAACTAAAATCATTAACTCTAAAAGAAATCAATAGATAAGAATAAGGATCATCTTGACAACATATCAAAAATCATTTTAGTTAGATGACCCCTTAATTTTCAAGCTTGAATTGATGCTTAAATAGAAGTATGAGAAGTTTAGTTTCATTAAACACATATAGAGAAGTGACATCTAAATCATTGGCTGATTAGATTATTAGAGGGCTAGCAATTAGGTATTCATTAATTAAAATAGTGAATCTATTCCATATAATCATCTAATGATCCTACATAAAATAATAAGATAAAGCCTCGTTATTAGTATAAGCATATATTACATCCAAAACCATGAATCAATTAAATAATATTGGCAAATAACATGATCTATTAATCTTATATTTCCCTCGTCAATAATTAAAGGTACAAATCAAAACTTCACAATACATTCTTTTCTCTAAATTTAACACATTAATGCTTTATAAAAAGATACACACCCCATTTCAAAATTACTACTCATGAATGCAAATTGCACAAATATAACCAATTAATTACTTACTTAATTCTTAGATAAGATTAAGAGCAACTTGTCCACCCAAAAATTCCAGCAAAGAACACCAAAATTGCATAATCCCCTTGAATGCTTTTGAAAGCAAAGGAAACAAATCCCTCTCTTGTCATGCTTCTAGATATTTTTAAGAGAAAGCCATAAATCATAGACAAGAATTGAACCAAATAATTGCTCTTGTTACGAAAAAAAAACCACAATCTATGCTAAATCACTAAACAATTCCATTAACTACTTGAATGTAAAAACTATTAAAGCCTCCTCAAGAGAATGGCCAACTACTTTAATATGAATTGCAAAGATCTTTTTCTTCTAATTCTTGGAATTCTAAATATTGATTTTTAAGTTGCCTTACTCCTTATCCTTGAGCCTCCTTATCTAGAATCTTAGTGTATCAATCCTTCTCCAATTAGAACTCTATTTTATTTCTAATTACTTAAATATTTATATAATCCTATTCTTAAACATTCTAGAATCTTATCTTATTTTCATGGAGAATTATATCCTATGTTGATATCTTTGGTTATTCTTGAATCATGATATCCCTTCTCTCACATCATGTTGCATTTAACAAAAATCAACTCAAAATTAGAGAGAATCAGGGATCAGAATCAAATACCTCCTCGTGGCCATCAAGCTTGACATTCTCCTCCTTGAAGACCTTCGTCTCGAAGCTAAGCGAAGCCAGAGGCTTGCTCGGAAACATTCTCGTCCTCCAAGCACACCAATCAGTGCTGATTCTATCAATACTAACTCTAGAATCTTTCCTTTCAAAATAGGAACTGAGGCGTTGGCGTTTGAACTTTGGGGTTTTAAAGATGCCCGGCTCAAACAAGTAAATTACAGAAGAAGCCGTCATTTGGGAGCAGAAAAAGGATTGGCTTCTTGGGAGGGGAAGTTTGTTGCCGAAGTGTTTCTATCCACACTTAGGGTTTAATTGCTAAAAAAAGAAGGCAATAAGACTAGTTGATCAAAGGCAAAGACGTAACTGAACGCGACGTACAACGGAAGATTTTTCCCTCCTTAAGGCATTGAATCTCCCCTCAACAAAACAGGAAAAATCTTCATCAGTCATGAACGGAAAATCCTGTACGATTTCGTCAGGGAAATTTCTTCCCCACGATCACGCACTTCCTGCCCTGAAATGGGAATCACGACAGCCTTTGTCCAACTTGTTTTGGATCCTTTTTCTTCCCTTGTTTATAACCCTCGATTAGGCCTATAAATGTAATGTCATTTGGCACATTTTGATTAAGCAAAGAACGAACTTTTTCAGTACAATTCTCGATTTCTATCTCACATCTAAGCGGACATATTATTAAACCAATTTTGTATCGCCCTTGAAAGTGAATCCTTCGTTATGTCTATCTTTTTAAGCCAACAAATCTATTCACAGTTGTACCACTAAGGTGGTTGCCCCTCAATAAAAGGATTCTTAAATTTGAAAAATCTCCCACTTCGTCGGGATGAATTGAACATAAATTTTTTTAGTGATCAGATAAGGTTATTTCCTTGCAACCATAGGTGATCAACTAGTGGTATATTCAAGCAAGGACATAGTGATCCAGAAAATGAGTTATGAGAAAGGTATAATGATTCAATTGAACCTAACTCACAAGGAATATGACAATGAAAGGAATTGTCACTCATGACAAGAAGATTCGAACTTCTTGTATTTCTAGTCCATACAGGAATCTTTCTTATCATCATCAATTAAGTTGTGACAAAGATGCCTGTGTAGGACCTGTGAGCCACTTGTTATCCAACTTAGTCATACTTAGACGGTATCTTTGTATAACTACTTCTTTTGGTAACTCTTGTAAAATATTGTTGAAGAAAAGATTCAATATCTCCTAAGAACATTCTTAATACTTGAGGGTGGGAGATAAGTTGGCAAATCATTTCTAAAAAGACTTAAAAGTTTTAACTCTAAAGTTATTTTTGTAGGATTATTTTGAAGTTGCCCATTTAAGTGATTGTTTGAAACATCATTGATGATATGGTGGCAAATTGAATATACCTACAAAAGAATTATTTCGAAGTCTTAGCAATTGTAGTCTTATATTTAATGTTGAAACATTTGCCTTAGATCGAATATCTTTAGTTTGAATATTTAGTTGTCCCACACATTACGTTAGACCATTACACATTCATAACCATGATTTAATGTACAACCAATTCTGCAATCAATAGGCTAGGGGTGTGAACACTTATGGTTTACTACTTATTTACGATTCCTTTTACTATTTGGATAAGATATATATGTACAATAAACTATATCTATGTACATATATGTAACATATAAGTTAAAATGAGTTTAATGACTTATTTAGTAATTAAATTTTAAAAATGGGCCCTTTTAACTCACTGTTAGAGTACCGCCATGGTAAGGCATAAGTTATTGGTTCAAATTGGATAAGGGGTTTTTGTTGTTTTCATAAAACCCTTGCATAGTATTCTTATTTGGAGGGGAAATAGAGATATTGCCTATATTTATACCAAAAAAGTAAGAAACTCTATTTTTAAATAAAATAATTTAATGATAATGTGCTATAATTATAATGAATAGTTGTATAGTAATTATAGTTATAAAATGGAAAATGTGTTTATTTTATTGATATTTTTAATATTTTTTATTGATTATTCTTATACACTAGTTATAATAATTAGAATTATCAAGAGAATAATCATCTCCTTGAAAGTTCTATCGATTTTTTGTTTGATATACTTTGCACCAAGAACATCTTTATCCACAATTCTTCAAGTACCACATTTGTTCTCTTATCTTTTTCAATTTACAATATATTGGCATATAAGGTAGACCCACACTAACAATAACGAGGAGCCATACCGTCCCCAAAAAGGGGTATGAGGCTTCGGCTCACTCCGTGGAAGCTGGACTTTGTTGATGGACCTTAAAAGGACCCATATTTTGCTGAAAGGAAGAAAAGCAGCCTTTTCCCTTTCCCTTCTGTTACGTCAAAAAATACAGATACATTAAAACATAAAAAAGTTAACAAACTTTCAGAAAGCAGCTGAAATTGGACCGATCTCGCAAAATTCTTCCGTTTCTAGTTTTCTAATCTGTCTAATTGTTCAAACTTCAATTCCTATATTCTGAACTTCTAAAAGGTTAGACCGATACACCAAGCGTCTTCATAGAAGATTGGAGGCTCAACCTGGCAGAAATAAGGAACAAACTAAAAGCACTGTTGGGATTTAGTGAAACTAGAGTTGCTCACAATAGAAGCACCACAGCAAGCAGATAGGACAAACATGCCACATCCTTGGCGCATGCTATGGGTACCATGTCAAACTAACATCCCTTGCACGTTTTTGAAGTTCCATCCAATATTGGTGATACTTATTTGCAATATTTAAATCCAACTACACCGGCTAGGGGTTTTGAGGTTGTTGTGGCTTTTCTTCTATATCCAATTCAAGGTATATTTAGTCAGGAGGTTCCATTATACAAAATGTTCTGACGTTTAGTTCAAGCTCCACAGAAAATTCTCACTAAATGGACTATTCTCATGTATGTTGTACAGACGTTTCTTTTTGACTAAAAAAGCACCGAGTAAATTCTCTGTGAAGACTTATGACTAGAGGTAAGATCTTTATTTCTCCACTACAATGGCTCCCCCAGAGACCTCAAGATGTCCAGGCCGCACCACTCTTAAAGCACAAAAGAACCTTTTCAAGCATGTTAGGATGTTCTTTACAAGTTTGAAATATTTTCTTCAAATGCATAGGTGACCTAGATGAGAATTGGACTAACCATTTCTGATTAATTGTATGAGACAAAACAGGGGGGAAATCTCAAGATAAAAACTGTTTTTAGGAGTTCATGACGTGAGAAACTTTTCATCTAAGGGTTCAAGAAATCAATTACACAAAACACTATCATTCACCACAGACCCCACTAACATTCAGACATGCTAACTTGCTCAAGGCTTTCTAGTCATCTAGATTAAACTAGGGCTTGCAATCGGGCAAACAAGAAGGGTCTTCCACAGTACTACATATAAACACATCTAAAACTCAGATTCACAGCATTTTTCTCGCCAAGTTTCCTCCATAGTTGAACTGCTGTAAGCTGCAAACAAAATAGAAGCAAAAAGGGAGACAAATCCGGCTTTTTACAAGTTCGATTTGCTTTAAAAAGCTTCAAAAAACAAAAAGCAGTGAAAAAGTTCGTGACTTTCAAAACCATAACTTGCTTGGACCTTCATAACATCAGGGAAAGATGGTGTTTGGTGTTTTAGTATCCACACCGGCGATACATTTATCAAAACAAAAACAAGTAGAGAAACCCAACAAAACCCAAGATTCAACATGCTATTAGGCGCTTGTCGATAAGACACTTCTTTAGATAAAGCAAATTTACTGTTATAGCTACTAAATGGCGAATCCGTAAATCTATTTTTTGTTAGAATTGCCTCTTCATAAGTCCAACAATGTCAAACTATTGTATTATAGCTTCCTTGAATTATTTAAAAATAAAAATAAAAATAAAAACTGTAAAGTTTAGAATTTAAGAGAAGAAACTTGACATGCTAAATTTAGTCATCGTTATCACCTCTAAGTCATTCGTTCAAATGGGATAAGAGGGTTTTTGTTGTTTTCATAAAACCCTAGCATAGTATTCTTATTTACGGATAGAGATATTGCCTATATTTATACCAAAAAAGTAAGAAACTCTATTTTTAAATTAAATAATTTAATGATAATGATGTATAATTATAATGAATAGTTGTATAGTAAATATAGTTCTAAAGGGGAAAATGTGTTTATTTGATTGATATTTTTAATATTCTTTTATTGATTATTCTTATAACACTAGTAATAATAATTAGAATTATAAAGAGAATAATCGTCTCCTTGAACGTTCTATCGATTTTTTGTTTGACATACTTTGCACCAGGAACATCTTTATCCACAATTCTTCAAGTACCACATTTGTTCTCTTATCTTTTTCAATTTACAATATATTGGCATATAAGGTAGACCCATACTAACAATAACGAGGAGCCATACCGTCCCCAAAAAGGGGTATGAGGCTTCGGCTCACTTCGTGGAAGCTGGACTTTGTTGATGAACCTTAAAAGAACCCATATTTTGCTGGAAGGAAGAAAAGCAGCCTTTTCCGTTTCCCTACTGTTACGTCAAAAAATACCGATACATTAAAACATAAAAAAAGTTAACACACTTTCAGAATATCAGCTGAAATTGGTCCGATCTCGCAAAATTCTTCCGTTTCTAGTTTTCTAATCTGTCTAATTGTTCAAACTTCAATTCTTATTTTCTGGACTTCTAAAAGGTTAGACCGATACACCAAGCGTCTTCATAGAAGATTGGAGGTCCACCATGGCAGAAATAAGGAACAAATTAAAAGCACTGTTGGGATTTAGTGCAACTAGAGTTGCTCACAATAGAAGCACCACAGAAAGCAGATAGGACAAACATGCCACATCCTTGGCGCATGCTATGGGTATCATGTCAAACTAACATCCCTTGCACGTTTTTGAAGTTCCATACAATATTGGTGATACTTATTTGCAATATTTAAATCCAACTACAACGGCTAGGGGTTTTGAGGTTGTTGTGGCTGTTCTCCTCTATCCAATTCAAGGTATATTTTGTTAAGAGGTTCCATTATACAAAAAGTTTTAACGTTTACTTCAAGCTCCACAGAAAATTCTCACTAAGTGAACTACTCTAGTGCCGCTCAATAACTAAATCTTGTTTCTTCATTGAGAGAAATTAAACTGCCTCCTACTTCTTTGCTGCGAGGAAGATTGTCTTTAAGGGAGTTTCACTCCCTAAAAACTATAACAAGTACACTATAGCACATAGAAAGGTCAAATAAATCCTATAAGTTCTATGATTATCAATCAAAAAGCCAAGCATGACATGACCTGGAATCACTTCATGGCTCAAACTACTCTTTCAGTCAGCGCCATCAACAACAACATAATTGTAATGCTTAACCTTTTCTTTCTTTTGACTGGTAGGCAAAATGCTTTACCTCTCTCATAAAAAAATTGGATTGACATGGTATATGACTTTAACAAACATACACACAAACATCACTATCAACTTAAGTATGTATGTTAGGAGTGCACGTGCTCTTGACAAAAAAAAATAGTGTAAAACAGTCACTTCAATTACTAAAGATGAGGAACAACCTTGTAGAAAGAGTAAGGCTAGGTTAATTTCAAGTTGAGAATAATAGCAAAAATGAGTCAGATTCTCAGAGTAAAAAAGAGTGAAATCCCCACACGTAGCATCAGCAAAGCAACTGAAAGGTAAAGAAATCATAAAGCTCCACTATCTTGAAACTTGAAAAATTTCATGATCCATTATTCCAAAAGAGTTAATCAAATTGCAATCAACTCTCTCTAGAATCATTTATAAAGTCTAGACTTAACCTAATAAAATATCAATATCGAACTTGACATGTATGAACCCGTCTATAATCCACCTATTCAATCTCACAATTTAACCATCCACTATGAGACTAAATTTTAAGGTGTCATAATTTTTCCAAATCAAATATGGAAAATTTAGTTTTAGATGGGATGGATGGATTGCTGACATTTAGTATATGGATTGTAAAGGTGCTTATAGATGTTAAATTCTATATTAGTTCCTTACTAACTAAAGCTATCTTTATAAGTATTTTGGACAGTAAATACAAGTTTACTAGTTATTTTGGAATAGTCATGTGGATATGACCATCACTTTCATTAACTCAAAAACGATGGACATAGCACAAGTGTCTCAATCTCCACCACTTGAAATCCTGATTGTTAGGATTTGCATCCCATGGAGTCTCAATACAACGTGATATTAGTACATTATCATACTGACATTACTTTGATATCATTATAACAATAGGAAGTGTTAATCAATATCTATATAATTATTCCAGTGATCACTTAAGGATCCTAATCTCTTTTAGTGAAGAACATGAAATCCATGAGCACCATCACAATCTACACATGTCATGTGGATAATCTACCTACCGATTGAGGGACTAATCTTTTGGGATGTCATGAAAAACATAAATAAAAAATCCTTAATTTTGATAATAAGGACAAATGTATGGTACACTACCTCATGAGTTGCAGTTGTTTTGTCCTCTACAACAAAATACCACCTCCAATCCATGAAAGAATGCCTTCCCCCCTCTATGACAGCATAGGGCCTAGTCCCTACTTGAATTCTCCTGTCAAATTAGCTATAACTTTTAGTGAGTACTTACATTTGAAACCTTAACTGCATCAATTAAAATATACAATGGCAGTGAAAGTCACTGGAAGAGAAACTATAGAAACTTAGTGTCCTCAATTTCTCTTTTTTCATTTTTTTGGAGAAACAAAATATAACCTACATTTGGTGAAGGAAAATTTAACTATTTGAGAAAATGGTGACAATGCCATTGATGCTTTCAATTTTATTGACTAGCTTCAAGCATAGTAACCACGGAGGATTATTGTATACTCCAAGTCGTACATGCCATGAGTAATAACACATACATCCTCCACCAAGGAGGTATTACACCTTTAAAACTTGTATGTACAGAAGACAATCACAGGAGAAATCTTGTGATTATGCAAACTGTTATACTTGATCATGAAATACCTGTTTTTTTTTTTTTTTTGGTGGAAGTTGGGTGGGAGCATCGTGGAAGATAAAGAACATCTTTCATTACCAAAAGGTGCTTATTTCCAAAAACCTTTCTAGTTTGATGACAATCAAAACTACAAGAACATGAAATAGATGAAAACATTTTTAGCTAGACAATAATGCTATACATAAAAGTGATTTAGAGATCCCAAGATGGGTCCACAAATGCTTTGGTCAATACATAAACTGATTAAATTATTTAAACAGGATAAAAAAATTAGGCTCAAAAAGGACACAGAAGGAAGGACACACCAGGCATAAGGTCATCCATGGAGGGAAGGGTATCTAAACATAAACTTGACTGAGATTGAGCCTCAGCAATCAGTTGATGATAGTCTGCTCCTTTACTCTTGGGCAAAGTAACCTCGGAAGGTTGACTAGCACCATCGCTAACAGGTGGGTCTTCAAATTCTTCCTCATAGCTATCCCAATTCGTGGGGAGTTTAGACACACTCCGAGACTGATGGCTTTTTGAAGCAACTTGCTTTTCCCAATGGCTTCTTCACACTTCCAGAAGCATTACTTGCGTCAGACAGTGTTTTTGGCTTTTGATTCGCATGAGGACCGTGTGGCCTTTTGCTATGATGCTGAGTATGAGCCCTCTTCGACTTTGCCAGATCCTTCACATCCATTACACCCTACTACACACGTTAAAGCACACTTTTCTGAAATTTCAACTCCCCACTGCAACATAGACACCTGAGAATTAGAGAGTACGCATTGGACGAACTGATGTTTCCTAAGAACTAAAATTCCTCTCTCTGCAAAGAAACAGATGTAATCTTCAAATTAGACTTGACAGTTAGATAACAAGAATGTGCTAAATGCAAATAATTTCTTCTCAGGAAAGTTCAAGATCTTTTAATTGCAGCGAGCAAGTTGATACAAAAAAATTATCACAATTACGTAAACTGGATAACAAACAGCAATTTCTCTACACACTATCAGCCCCTCACCGACTAAAAATTGCCAAAGAAGTTTGGAATTCACCGGAAAACAGAGTAAACAAACTTTCTCTCAATCAGTTTCTAAAGGAAACAGCAACAGCCAAGCTGAGAAACACACGCATTCATAAATTGAGAGCTCATAAAAGAAATCATTCTGAAAAAATTTCAGGTCCGAGATGTGAACTGGAAAAAAGTAAAAGAAAAGAAAGGAATTAGGGTTTGACGCACCTGCTTGTGATTTTGATGAAGTTCGCAGAACTGAAAATTGAATCTACAACCCGCACAGATGAAAACGACGCTGGCCGGTGGCTTCCGGTGCCGATTTCCGCAATTTCCTCTCAGAACTTCGAATTCCGATCTCACCGTCTGAAACTCTGTCTTCGATGGAAACGACGCCGCATGACATGTTCCTGTATAAGCGGTGTCGTATCTTTGTAGTTATCTGCGACGCCGCAAACGCACGGCTTCCTTTTTTTCTAAAGAAAAGAACAAAAGGTAAGTTTTTATCGATAATATCCTGGTTTGAAGTAAATAAATTTTTTTAATACGATATCAAAACTAAAATTTTAAATATAATACTAGTTATTTGTAGACTAAATACTCATTGGACATGTTTTCTTATGCTCAAAAGCAAGACATATTGAAACTGATATTGAAAAAAAGTACTATATATTGTTAATATCTTGTTTTGGAGCATTCATCATGTTTGACAATATATTTTTTTAATTATATTTTTTTACATGCACCACACTCACATATCCAAATATCAAACTTAAAAATTCTTAATCGTTTTAATCTAAATTTTATTAACTTATCACTCAACTATCATGTAATCAACCATTTGCATATCATAGTAGAGCTAAAGTCTTAAATGTGACATACATCTTAAGAAGCATTGTGCTAAGTGAGTTTGAAGGAAAAATAATATGTAAAAGGATACTGCATTGAAGACGACTGGATCGTTTCCTTGTTAATTTTGAGAAGGTTGATTCTTAAAGCAGCTACTAACCCCATGGTGTTCGTATGTTATATAGGATGACACTGTTAACTCACGGACATTGCTTATTTTAGGTGGAGGGGAAAACAAGAACGAAAAGTAAGGAAAAAAAAGAGATAATGGCCGACAAACACAATAAACAAATGTGCCACAAATTCTGTCCCAAATTCCCATGCCATTTAGGATCACCCATTCTTGAAGGCAGCCTGCATTCCTTTTCTTGTTCATCATTTCAACCAAGAACACCAGCAGCAGAAACTAGAGATGAGAATATTCATTAATTGTCTTTCGGGTCACAGATTTTCACATCATTGAATGCCAAGATCTTTCACTGGATACAAGTTTCTACATTGAACACTTGTTCTTGATCCTAACTTATGTTGCATCATGAGTAATCTGCAAGAGATATTATTTCCTGTCTAACATTATTCAAAGCAACATAACTACAAAAGACTCGATCCAACCGAGAGCTGTGTCAAGTTTTGAGACACATTTTCTTTGCACCAGCTCCTAACACTAATTTTGCGGCCATTATATCACTTTGCTGATATAGAAAAGAGAAGTAGAATTTCCATGCTTGTATTCTCATTTGGGTAACTACACCAAGAAGGGCTCTTAAAACGAATGGAGGGTACATAAGCTACTCATACCAAAGCATTGTACATTATATTACTTTAATTCTATTTGAATATGTACTCATTATTTAAGTTAATTTTAAAAATATTTTTTTATATGATATTAGACTCTATATTTACATGCCTAGTCAAATTTTTTTATAAAAAGTCTTTTCCCACGCTGAAGAATGAATATCTTAAAACCATTGATGTTATATATTTACGCAAATCTCATGAAAACTTTAATCCGATTTCAAATAGAAAACAAGTCCCTTCAACCAATGGGAAGTCTATAGCAAAAACATCAAAATAGACAAAAATTCTCGTTTAGTTAATGAAGTTTCAAGCCAATGGGCTTGCACAAAAGTTGGATGGATTATGCACATTGATTGCCTTCCACGGCCTAAGAAATTCTTTATCAATTCCCAAAACTACAGGCAAGATGGACTTAAATACGGCCCATAATAATGGGGCCCTATCTCATTCCACTCATCCCATGTCGGCATAAGAGTCTTATCTTTTAAAACAATTGCCACCTAGAACACCCAACCACCATGGATGCATAACTTACAAGATATAATATCAATTTCATGGCTATTACTTAAACAAAAATACAATAATTAAACTGCAGCAGGAACTGATTCTATCATGAAAATTAATAAAATCTCATTAGATCAATACCAACCACAACATAAATTCAATAAATATTTTTTTTATCAACTACCCTTTCTAATCCACATCAACTACAATAGCAATTTAAAAAAAAATTATTTTAGTTAGGTAAAACCAATGTAGTTTTGTAACTAATGTGACAAAATGTGATCTACATAATATAAATAATGTTTGGGATATAAATGCATATCCTTCTCATAAAGTAGTTTGGCAAATTATTTATTCACTAAACTATTTGTGGTTTTTATCAATCTCACATAGAAAATAAGAGTCATTTCTTTTTTGAATGCACATGGACAAGAATAATTTAGAAAAGTATTCTCACTCAGAATGGAATCCAACTAGACATTAGAGGATAATATGAAGAACTACAATGGATAATCGAAGTAATTAAAAAAAGAAATTTAGTTGTTAAAATTTTCAAAATATCTTTTTTAGCTTATACTTATTATATATGGGCTAAACAAAATAAAAGATATTTTCAAGAAAAAATAACTGATATTCCTATTAGCTTAGCAAAAGTAAGGATAATAATCTAAGAAAAAACTTCTTTATTTAGAAATATAAAATCTTCCTAATAAAATGTCATTTTGAGTGAAATTTGAAGATTTTATACTTTTATCTTTTCATAGATGGAATGACTTCTGTAATATTAAGTTATGTTCCTATGTTTTTATATTTTAATATTTATTAATAGAATTTACATTTTCACAAAAAAATAAGAAGAAAAAATGCATGGAATATCATCTTATAGGAAATCTAACCCTAATGTACATAATGCCTGAATTGACTCGATTGAGTATTCCAAAACAAGTCCAAGTGATTTGGGTTTGAAAGCAATCCAATCAAGGCAATCAGAGAGGAAAAACTAAATTAGAAAACAAAACATCAAACATAAAAACACGATTAGCCTAACATATGCCTCGGATTTCATGGAATATTTTATTACACCAGTAGCATAAAAGCATAATGTTAAAAAGAAAAAAAAAGGTTTTACAATTCACCATTATAATATATAGAGATAAAAGATCAGCTCGTTAGCTACCTTTATTATAACTTTTGAGTCAAATCACCCATACTTATAGTCATGCCTTCTAGGCCTGAAAAAAGAGCTGTTACAGTCCTTCCAAGTCACCTACTCAAATACTGACGATTTACAAAAGAAGGGGAAAGCGATTTTGATTTGAAAACAAGCTTTTTCCCCTTTTGTTAGACTTGCTCCATCTACACATCCTACTCTGAAAGTTCGAACCCTCCCTTGATCAAAATCAAACTTGGTGTGTAACTGAAAACCTATAATGATTCTTTTATCACCAACTTCTTTGTTCCCTTTTTTTTATTTTTTATTTTCTTCATCTCCTCAACTTGAAGATTTCTTATTTTTTGTAAACAATGATCATACGAGACCAGCTCCCTCTCACTGTTCTCCATAAACAACTTGCCCTTCTTCCAGAAACCCATTGGTTGTCCCAAACTCAAGAAGGTTTTCGACCCTCAGAAGCTAAGCCCAGGACTCAATGACACCAAATTCAAGCAACACCCAGATATCCAAGGATTCATTATGCAACATTGTCATACCAATAGATTCACTTAGCACTGTGAGAGCTTTCCTGTTGGTGTGGCTGCTGAGAAGACTTGCATCTGGCAATGGCGTTGCTCTGAACACCTCGTAAGTGAAAAGAAAAGCAATGACCTTCTCTTCCTCACAGGTAAAAAGACTATCCTTTTAAAGCTTAGCACTTTCAAGGCTCCATATGGCTTCGTTGAAGAAAAACCACTGCCATAAAACTCAAGACCCACCCTATGATCTACCAAACATCCCCTCAATAGAAAGATCCTGCAAAATGAAAGCCCTTAACAAGCTCACTTGCCTGTTTTCATTTGACCTTATATAAACCATCAAGAGCTTTGATGAGCCCAAGCAAAATCATGTTGTGTTCAACTTCACGTGGCTTGTGATTCTGTACCCCAAGAGAATTGTATCGTTGCCTTCCCGCCTAGTAATGAACTAGCATGAGCAGATTATCATGTAGTAGCATTTTGCTGTCAAGGTTGAACTTAAAAGACCAAACAACCTTTTTCCTTCCTGTCAGTAACTTTTTCTTCCCATTTAGTAACTTGAACCTCTTGGCTTGTTGTGACTTTCTTTACACTTGAACCAGTGCCCTGCTCGAACTAGCACTGCTATCCTCTGCCTTGCTTAACTTGGTGCGCATCATGTTATGAGACTCGTTTAGAGCCTCTTCTCCTAGGTTTGGAGAAACCTCTCGAGTCTGAACTTAAGGCACTCTTCTAAGTTCTCTAGCAAGGCTTCCTTTGCCAAGGCTTCCACTGGCGATCCTACAATTGCAGGGACCTCGGCTTCAATAATTTTTTTTCTACATTCTTTATTTAGGTTATAGTCACAAAGGTGTTGGGTTTTGGATATGGGATGGAAGAGGAACAAGATATGGAAGAAAATTGAGAAAATGACAAGGTAAGGTTAGTTGAGGCAAAACATCGAACATGTGGTAGGCAAAACGTTGGACACTGAAAACATCTTTAAATGGAAAAACGAAATTCTTCCTTTTATACAACTAATCAAAGTAACAAGGGGCACAACAAAGGAAACTCAAGAGAATTGCAATCTCTTGAACCCACAAGCACGAACTAACACATACAACAACACTTATGGAAAAAAAAAACACTCACAGTTTAAGCAATAAAGGGAACAACTTGGAACTGTCATTCTTGGAGAACTTTTGCTGGAGGACTCTATTCACTATCTTGCTTCATTGTCTTCTCTCTACAATATTGCTGCTCCTTGTGCTCCATGGTATTTATAGCTTCATAAGGTTGATGCTTCCTTGTTTTTCAGCAAATACAGACTTCAAGCTTGTGGTTTGGAGAAAGCTTGATGTTAGAGATCTTTTCTTGGTGTCAGAAGATAGTTTTTCGGTGAACTGAAAATTCTAGTTTTTCTGGTGTTTTCTACGCATTTGTGTCTTTAGGGAAGGAGAAAGGAGAAAGGGATGATGAATAGTCTTTATGGCTTATTACCTTTTCGCTGGGTAAGTTTAAACCCAACAATCTCCTTCTTAAACTTGATCATGCCTAAATTATATCCTAGCCTTTTGAACTCTTCAAACTTTAATGGCTTTGTAAATATATATGCTAATTGATCTTCACTTTTGCAATAAGTCAACTTAATGGTTCCCTTTTTTACTTGGTCTTAAAGGAAAGGAACTTCATCTCAATGTGTTACTTTTCCCATGAGATATTGGATTCTTTGACAGTGATAGTGCTGACTTGTTATCCACGTAGATCTTTGTAGGATCCTTATGTAGGTATTCCATCTTGTCAAAAAATTCCTTAACCATGTTGCTTAACAAGCACAATGAGAAGCCGCAACATATTCCACTTCGCAAGTTGATAATGCTATCACAAACTACTTTTTTGATGACTAAGAAAAAACTATTGTCCCAAGACTAAAAGCATATCCAAAAGTACTTTTCCTTTCATCCTCATCTCTTCCAAACTCACTATTTGAATATCTAAATAAACTAACATCCTTACAGTTTTTATAAAGTAAACCATAGTATATTGTACCTTTGACACACCTTAATATACTTTTTGCTGCTTTAAAATGAGCTTGCTTGGGAATCTCCATATACTTGCTTACCAAACCCACTGCATACATAATATCTAGCATTGTATAGGTTAGATATCTTAAACTCCTAACAAGACTTTTAAACATTTGTGAATCTACAGCTTCTCCTATTGATTTTTTTTTTTTAATTTAGTACTTCCATCAATTGGTGTAGAAATTGGTTTGCAATCAATCATTTTAAATTTACTTAAAACTTGGTTTGCATACTTTTTTGGTGAAATAAAAATGCATGCTCCTCTTTAAAGCACTTCTACTCTAAGAAAGTAAGACATCATTCCAATACTAGTCATTTCAAATCCTTTAAACATAGAGTTCTTAAAGTCTTGAAACATACTTGGACAATTGCTTGTGAATATCGTACCATCCACATATAAGTATACCATCAACATTTCTCCATCCTTATTTTTCTTTGCGTATAAAGCATGCTTATAAGAACTTTTTACAAAGCTATTCTTTACCAAATATTCATCAATCCTTGAATTCCTTACTCTTGGGGCTTGCTTTAATCCATATAGTGCCTTTTTTAACTTATACACTTTTTCTTCTTGTCCTTCTTTTATATATCTTGGAGGTTGTTCTACATATACTTCTTCTTCTAGATACCCATTAAGAAAAGTTGATTTTACATCCATTTGGTATATTTTCCGACCTTTTTCTATAGCTAAGGCTATAATTAATTTAATATTATCTATCTTAGCAATTGGAGCAAACACCTTTTCATAATCTATTCCATAATTTTGCTTGTTACTAATGTAGCTTTATATTTTTCAACCTTTCCTTCTTGATTTGTATTTGTTTTATAAACCCACTTAACTCTAATTGTTTTATGGCCCTTAGGTAAGTCTACTAACTCCCATGTATCATTTCTTTTTATTGCATTGATTTCTTCATCCATTGCCTTTTTCCATTTTTCACTAGTTGCAACTTCTTCATATGTAATTGGATCACATTAAGCTACTAAGCAATACAAGGAGTAATTACTTACCTCTAAGGGTTATGTTTCCTCATATATGTCTCCCAAACTTCTCATATTTTATGAAGTTTCTCTAGGTCTGTTGCCTCCTCCTTGTCTCAATGAAGTTTGTTCACTTGCTGCTGCTTCTTGTTGGCCTCCTTCTGTTTCTCTACTTTTGTAGAATAGGTCTTTGATTAGCTTGTCTTCTTCACTCCATTTCCATTGTGCTTCTTCATCAAACTCCACATTCCTTCATACAATCAACTTTTTCTCATTTGAATCATACAACTTGAAGGCCTTTAATGCTATATTGTATCCTATGAAGATACATTTGATTCCTCGATCATCTAGCTTCTTTCTTCCTTGTTCTGGGACTTAAGCATATGCTATGCAGCCAAACACCTTAAGGTCAATTACAACTGGTTTGCTTCCACTCCACGCTTCATCTAGTGTTTTATCTTTCACCCTCTTTGATAATTCTATTTTATATAGAGTTATTTTAATTATCTTAGGTAATATTTAATATTATTTTTATTAAATTATATTTATGCATATTTTGTTATTCTACGCAGCAAACCTAAAGTAGGCTAAAAACAAGAGAAATGAAGCAAAAGATAGAAAGAAAAGAGAATAGAAAAGAAAGCAAGCAAACCCATGTGAGAAAAGAGAAAGAGACAGGAACTAAACTGGGTGAATTGTTAAAAGAAAGAAGGAAAAGAGAAGAAAACACATGGGACCTGAAGGCTATTATGTGGAGCTGGTCGTGAATTGCTGAGGGGAATTGAGCAAAAAGTGAAGTGAGTAGTGGGCAGGACCGAAAAAGTGAGAAAAGTGGGAGAAAAACAAAGAAAAGAGGAAACCGGTCGTGCGATAGCCGACCGATTCTACTTGGTGGTGGAACCTAGAAGTCTGTCCCAGAATCCGGGTGATTAGAACATGCAAACACCATCCAGCTCCTTTTCTCCAGTCAAGGTTTAAGCAACATCACCATTCGGCGTTATTTCCAATGAAGAAACACCATTTTCCAGCCAAATCTGAGACCAGATCAGCAAGGAAGGACCATATCTAGTGGTTAACAGAGATTTACGATCAGTCTACAACGGATTTGAGGCGATTCATGCGGCAGTTTTCGATGAGACGCGATGGGGGTCGAGTGAAGATTCTGTCAGATTTTGTTAGTTAAACACTTAACTGATTTGGTTTGAAGGTTAAGTGTAAAAAGCCTATTTTTCTGCATTTCTACTTTGGCTATTAACACCCCTTCTGAGTTTCTAATGGTTAAACCTCCATCTTTGAGGTTTATCCCATATCCTTTCTCTAATAATTTCTCAAGACTTATCATATTACTCTTTAAAGCAGGTACATAATAAACTTCATTAATAAACTTTTGTTTTCCATCCTTAGCTTTAACCATTATTCTTCCTTTTCCTTCTATTAGTATTATGGTATTATCTCCAAATCCTACTTCTTCTTTAATTGTCTCATCCAATTCATTAAAAAGCTCCTTATTTCCAGTCATATGATTAATGGCCTTAGTATCAAAATACCAAACATTTCCTTTTATTGCCCTTTCTTCCTTGGAAGTTAATAGGATAGTTTGTTCATCTCTTGATTCCTCCTCCTTTACTAAGTGTGCTTCTCTATTTAAGTTGGTTCTACACTCTCTACTAATATGCCCATATTTTCAACACTACGGTCTATTATTCCTTTGTGTAGGACCTCCTTTATCACTTCTTGAGGAGAAACCACCTCTACCTCTACCTCTTGGTCCTTGGGCATTAAATCTTTGTTGTTCTTGATCCATATTATTACCTTGATAATTCCTTCCTCTAAATCTACCTCTTCCTCTCTATCCTCCTCTAAACTTTTCTCTATTTCCTATTCCTCCACTATTACTTGAACTAGTTCTTAACTTACTTCAAAGAGCTTGCTCTAAAGTTGCTTCTTCTTCATCTTGTTTCATTCTAAATTCATAGGCCTCAAGTGATCCTAATAGCTCTTCAATGCTTAGGTTAAAAAGGTATTTAGATTTTTCAATAGCTGCTACTACATATTTAAATTTCTTATGTAAAGACCTCAAAATCTTCCCTATTACCTTTCTTCAATTATACTTTCACCATTTCTCTTCATTTCATTTACTATTGATTTCACCTTTGTAACATAATCATCTACCGTCTCTCCATTACTTATCTTTAATGATTCAAATTCACATCTAAGAGTTTGGAGCCATACCTTTCTAGATTTTTCCACTCCTTAGAAAGCCTTTTGCAGAATCTCCTAAGCTTCCTTTGCATTCTTTGCTATTGAAATCTTCTCAAAGGTTGCTTCATCAACTCTTTGGTAAATGATGGCCAATGCTTCTTGATCTTGTTGGCTTTTCTTCTTAAGTTGCTTTATTGCATTCTTTGACAAGGCTGATACATTTTATGGTTTGTGGAAGCCATCTTCAATGTAATTTCATAAGGTCATGAGTGCCAAGGATCATTCTCATTTGGCTACTCCAATTCCCATAATTGGTTTAGGATAACTTGGGTACTTGGACTTGGACAATGTTAAACATGTTTTAGGTGAACCAGGCTCCAATGCCACTGTTAGGTTTTGGATATGGGATGGAAGATGAACAAGATATGGAAGAAAATTGGAAAAATGAGGAGGTAGGGTTGGTTAAGGCAAAATGTCGAAAGCGTGGTAGGCAGAAAGTTGACACTGAAAATAACTTTAAATGGAAAAACGAAATTCTTCCTTTTATACAACCAATCAAAGTTACAAGGGACACAACAAAGGAAACTCAAGAGAGTTGCAATCTCTTGAATACACAAGCACGAACTAACACATACAACAACACTTTTAGGAAAAGAAAAGCATTCACAGTTTAAGCAACAAAGGGAACAACTTAGAACTGCCATTCCTAGAGAACTCTTGCTAGAGGACTATGTTCATTCTCTTCTTTCACTATCTTCTTTCTACAATACTGCTGCTCCTTGTGCTCCATGGTATTTATAGCTCATAAGGTTGATTCTTCCTTGTTCTTCAGTAGATATGGACTTCAAGCTTGTGGTTTGGAGAAAGCTTGATGTCAGGGATCTTTTCTTGGTGTCAGAAGATAATTTTTTGGTGAACGGAAGATTCTAGTTTTTTCCGATGTTTTCTACACATTTGCATCTTCGGGGAAGGAAAAGGGAGAAAGGGATGGTGAATAGTCTTTATGGGCCTCTTGCCTTTTGGGCTTTTCCTTCTTATTTGGGCTGAGCAAGTTTAAACCCAACAAAAGGGATGTTAGGGTGAATCCGAGCTACGTTGACGTGCTATCCCTCTTAAATATTCTCCTCTTTCAAGTACTATAAAAATTATACTTTTCTTTTTTTCAAAGATATTAGAAAGACTTTCTTTTTTCTTTTTCAGGGATATTAGCGTGCTTGGGTGTAAAAAAGCTTGCGGCCTCTCCAAATCCGACGATATAGGAGGATATCATCATGCATATGATGAAGGCAACTTCTCATGGCTAGCACATTTTTCAACTTTATCCTAAGCTTCCTAGTCCATTTGCAGTTTACTTTTTGAGAAGTTAATAATGTTGCTGTTTTTTTTTTCATTTTATAAAATTTTAAAACCTTTAACATGAGCTTTCATTGACCAAATTTGATGTCTGATTTGGCCTTATCGATATATGTATATTAATGAATATAAAATATTGTGTGATATATCTCTTTTAAATTGCTAAACACTATCATCTAGGTAAGATAGGAACTTTTATATAATAACCTAATTTATTCTATGTTACGAGTACAAGTCCAAGATCACAAGCTAATTACCGATACCACACGTACAAGATTTACTAACAATAATTGTTCTTTTTTAATCAAAATGATTTAAACACTATACTGAAAATCTTATTGATGTTCCTAATGCTGCACTATATACTTTTGCAAAAAAATTACTTCAAAGATGTTATAATCCTTAAAATATGGCATCTTGAATGGCAGACTATTGCGGAAGTAGAGTCAACAACCATGTTAATGACAAGACGAGCAATACTTGATGCTTTTTCACTAGATGATGCTAATAAGTGGTACGTGGAAATTGGCTTCAAGCTATTGAGCAACAGTCTGCAGTGTTCTCGAACTTCCGTGATTAACGACACTCTAGATATTGGTTGCTTTGTGGGTGTCAACACATGATATCTTGCTGACAAGTTCCCATATGCTAAAGTAACCATTATGAGTGAAAGTTTTCTCTTTTTTATACTGTGCTCAACTTTTATATGTACAAGGTCTAAATTTGTCACCATACTTTCTTGATATAGCTCAATTTAAGGAAAAAGAAAAGATTCACAAGAGAGAATCCTATAAGCTAGATTCATGAAACTGGAGAAGAATCCAGCTTGCCTTCCAACTCATTTGACATTGTATCCATTGCTTATGTGGTTGCGGCAAAATGGTGTCTTAAGCAATGAAATGAAAGGAAAGCCATGTAAATGGATCTTTTGGTGTAGAGGAGCTGGATTTCTTACTTATGCTTCCTTCATTCTCCTTCCAATTGTAGTCTCACAACACATCAACAACTTCAAAACATGATAAATTTTTTTAACATCATTCATAAGTGCTACTCTAAAGTAGTTAATTTATTGCTTGTTATGTGTTTTGACATTGGATAGTTGAATGTCAAACCTCAACTTAGTAGATGAATAAAGCATCATTACTTGTTGAAATAGTTAGTCACCTAAAAGAACTAAATAAGAGAGCGACAAGTATCATAGTTCAAGTAAAGACTAAAGTAATCAATTTAACAAATACTTGTTTTTTTACTATAAATATTGTGAATCACAACAGTTCTCCCTAGGAGGCCAACCTCTAAGTAAGAGGCAAAATTTTTCGTTATTACATATGTTGTATCATCATGTAAATATAAAAGAATAACATTGTAATGATGATGAAGATGGTGGAACAAGCAATTATTGAAACCTCTAACAACATATGAGCAGTATAGTTTAACTGCTTCAACAAGTTTTCATAATATATTCTATTACCATGTAAATGAGAAAGACTAATACTGTAATGACGAAGATTATGAAACAAACAATCATTGAAACCTCTAACAGCATGTGAGCAGTATAGTTTAACCGCTTCAACAACTTTTTGTAATCTTCTGACAGCAAAGCTTTTTTAACTTGGTCACCAACAACGGGCGTAGCACATATTAATAGCCAAAACATAGATAAATTCCTCCACTGCAAAGGTTTTATAACTTGGTCACCAACAACACACACAATATAGATTAATAGCTGCAACATGGATAAATTCCCCGGCTGCAAAAGTTTTATATCTTAGTCACTGATAGAAAAATAAAATTTATGCCAAAAAAGTGAAAATAAACTAGATAGAAAATTGTTAGACAACAAAAGCTAAAATAATTAACTCTAAAAGAAACCAATAGTAAGAGTAAGGATCACCTTGACAACAATATCAAAAATCATTTTAGCAAGATAATCCCCTAACTTCCAAGCTTGAATGGATGCCTAAATAAAAGAAATGAGAAGTTTAGTTTTATTAACTACATATAGAGAAGTGACATCTAAGCCATTAGTTGGTAACCATATTAAAGAACTAACAATTAGGTATTCATTAATTAGATATAGAGAATATATTCTATATTATCATGTAATAATCCTACATAAAATAACAATATAAAGCCATATTTTTAGTATAATTGGATATTGCATCCAAAACCATGAATCAGCAAAACAATACCGGCAATTAAAATGATTGATTTGTCCCATGTTTTTCTTGTCAATAATCTAGAGGAACAAATCAAAATTTCAAAATACATTCTTAACTCTAAATTTAATACATTAAAGCTATGTACAAAGATCCACATCCCCCTTTAGAATTACAACCAATGAATACAAATTGCACAAATCCAAGCAATTACTTACTTACTTATTTCTTTGAAAGCAAAGGAAACAAACCCCACTCTTTTCATGGTTTTGGATATTTTCAAGAGAAAGCAGTAAATAATAGAAAGGAATTAAAATGAGTAATTGCTCTTATTAGGAAAAAAGGCTACAATCTGCACTAAATTACTAAACAATTCCAATAACTACTTGAATGCCAAAACTACTAAAGCCTTATTAAGAGAATGACTTACTACTTCAATATGAATTACAAAGATTATTCTCTTCTTATTCTTGGAATTCTAAGTATTGATTTCTAGTTGCCTTACTCCTTATCACTAAGCCTCCCTATCCAGAATCTCAGTACCGATCCTTCTCTAATTAGAACTCTATTTTATCTCTAATTAATTAAATATTTATATAGTTCTTATCTTAAACCTTTTAGAACCCTATATTATCTTCATATCTTCGATTATTCTTAAATCATGACATCCCTCCTCTCACTTCGTATTGCATTTCAACAGAATATTACACGATATAGTCAATGAAAACCAACACAAAATTAGACAGAATCAGGGATCAGAATCAAATACCTCCTCGTGGCAATCAAGCTTCACATCCTCCTTTTCGAAGACCTTCGTCGAGAAGTCAGGCAAAGCCAGAGGCTTGATCGAAAAAGATTTCGTCCTCCGTGCACACCAATCAGCGCTGATTCTACCAATACTAACTCTAGAATCCTTCCTTTCAAAATAGCGACTGAGGCGTTGTCGTTCAAACTTTGGGGTTTTAAGGATGCTCCCCTCAAACAAGTAATTTACAGAAGAAGCCGTCATTTGGGAGCAGAAAAGGGACTGGCGCCTTGGAAGGAGGAAGGAGGAAGGAGGAAATCACCTCACTTTTCTCGTCTAAGTGTTTCTATTCACACTTAGGGTTTAGTTATTAAAAGAAGAAGGCAAAGACGTAACTGTTAGGGGTGCGCAGACGGAACTCTGACAACTGGGTTGGGGATGTAAGTCAACGTTATCAACATTTACTGCACGGTAGTACAAAACGAGTGTTTTGTACTAGGAAAGGAATTTGTTAATCAACGTAAATTTTTTTATATTATTCACAGTCCATATTCTTAACAACTATTAAACGGTAGACAGCGTCGCAGCTCGCCTGGTAAAAGCCCAGATTCATCTCCTAATCAAGACGCCCAAAACGGAAATCGCAAGGTCTTATTCAAAACAAGACCGCGACGTACAAGGGAAGATTTTTCCCTCCTTAAACCGTCGAATCTCACCTCAAAAGAGCAGGAAAAATCTTCATCAGTCATGAACAGAAAATCCTCTACGATTTCGTCTGAGAAATTTCTTCCCCACGATCACGCACTTCTTGCCTTAGAGAAACGAGCAGATCCTCCGTCCTGAAATGGGAATTACGACAGCCTTTGTTCAACTTGTTTTGGATCCTTTTTCTTCCGTTGTTTATAAACCTAGATTAGACCTATAAAATGTTATTTTGTACATCTTGATTAAGCAAGGAACGAACGTTTTCAGTACAATTCTCGATTTCTATCTCACATCTCAGAGGACATATTATTAAGGCCATTTGGTATCGCCCTTGAAAGTGAATTCTTCATTATGTCTATCTTTTTAAGCCAATAAATCTATTCGCAGTTGTACCGCTAAAGTGGTTGGCCCTCAATAAAAGGATTCTTTGTATTTGAAAAATCTCCCGGGTCGTCGGTATGAATTGAACATAAATTTTTGTATTGATCCGATAAGATTATTTCCTTGTAGATTCAAGCAAGGACATAGTGATCCAGAAAATGAGTTACGAGAAAGGTATAATGATTCAATTGAACCTAACTCACAAGGAATATGACCATGAAAGAAATTGTCACTCATGACAAGAAGATTCGAACTTCTTATATTTCCAATCCATGCAGGAATCTTTCTTATCATCATCAATTAACTTGTGAGAAAGATGCCTGTGTAGGACCTATGAGCCTATTGTTATTCAACTTAATAATACTTAGTTGGCTTCTTTATATAACTACTTCTTTTGGTAACTCTCCTGAAATATTATTGAAAAAAATTTTCAATATCTCCTAAGAACATTCTTAGTATTTGAGGATAGGAGATAAGCTTTCAAATCATTTCTAAAAAGACTTAAAAATTTTAACTTTAAAGTTAATTTTCTATGATTATTTGAAGTTGCCCATGTAAGTGATTGTTTGAAACATCATTGATGATATATGGTGGCAAATTGAATTTACCTACAAAAGAATTATTTTGAAGTCTTATCGATTGATTGTAGTCTTATATTTAATGTTGTAACATTTGTCTTAGATGCAATATCTTTGGTTTGAATCTTTTGTTGTTCCACTTATTATGTTAGACTATTACACATTTATAACCTTGCTTTAATGTAGAACCAATTTTACACTCAATAGGCTAGGGGTGTAAACACTTATATAAATGGATAATTGATAATCATTCTACTCACACACTCTTTATGTCATTCTTCCCATTTTCACTAAAACTCTCTCACCTTCTCTTTCCACAAACCTTTTAGCACCTTGATCCTAGTTAAATGTTAACTTAGTTTTGTGCTATTAGTTGAGCACCAAACATACTTACTATAAGTATGTTATAATATGCACCTTATCAGCCTTTAATGTGTTGTGAAGTGTATATGATACATATATGAATTCATTCAAGTCTTTTCTATTTTCTTTAGATTATAAAAGTTGTATTATAACATAAACTCGAGAATAGATTTAATATATAGACAAACATGCACTTTCATGCATAGCGTCTTAGAGATTCTTAATAATCCTCTCATTGTTGTTTTTATTAATTGATCAACAATCAAATAAGCTTTCAATGAAAATGAAAATCTCAATCATTAGCAAGCAAGATTAAAGTTTGTGAGAAAAAAGTGAGCAAATGAATGGTACTAAAATATGTTAGACAATTGTAGTTTTTTTCTATCCTTATGTATTCCCATTTTTGGGAACAAGAAATAGGGTTCTATCGTCTTATAGTGGGATCTGCAAATTATTGTGGACTGAATTGGATTTGAATTAGTATAGACATATTCCCAGTGAATTTACAGTCTAGCTTATTGATAATGATAATCCATTGTTGACTTCCTTTTGTAGTACCTTAGCGCCAGAGGGATTCGAGCCTTCTCGCTACCTTAAAAGATCTTTCCCTCTTTCATGATTCCATAGAATCTTTTAATCCCAACTTTTATTCATGCATCATTCGTTCTAATCATATAATTTTTAATATTATTAAATTTTTAACTAATATTTATTTTTAATATTTAACAAGAATAATATTCGGAAAGATATTAAAAATACATGTAAACATAAATCTGAAAATTTGGGAAGTAGATGGAAAACAACAAGTTATTGAAAATTGTTTTTCTATAAAACCTTGGTCATATAATTGTATTTTTATTTGGAGGGAGAATAGAGATCTTGCCTATATTCATACCAAAAAAGTAACAAACTCTATTTTTAAATTAAATAATTTATTTATAAAAAGCTATCATTATTAGGAATAATTGTATAGTAATTATAGTTATAAAATATAAAAAGTGTTTATTTATTTGATATTTTTAATATTTTTAATATTTCTTATTCTAATAACAGTAATAATAATTATTAGAATAATAAAGGGAATAATGAAAAATCATCTCCTAATAGTTCTTATTCTAATAACTAATATTTATTTTTAATATTTAACAAGAATAATATACGGAAAGATATTAAAAATACATGTAAACATAAATCTGAAAATTTGGGAAGTAGATGGAAAACAACAAGTTATTGAAAATTGTTTTTCTATAAAACCTTGGTCATATAATTGTATTTTTATTTGGAGGGAGAATAGAGATCTTGCCTATATTCATACCAAAAAAGTAACAAACTCTATTTTTAAATTAAATAGTTTAGTTATAAAAAGATATCATTATAATGAATAATTGTATAGTAATTATAGTTATAAAATATAAAAAGTGTTTATTTATTTGATATTTTTAATATTTTTAATATTTCTTATTCTAATAACAGTAATAATAATTATTAGAATAATAAAGGGAATAATGAAAAATCATCTCCTTGGGTAAAGTTTCTTCCAATCAAATCCATTCCAAAGATTCTAAAATAGATACTAGAAAAGAAAAAGTAAGTGGACACAACCTATTGAATAATGAGTATATCCATTATGCTTATATTAAAATTAGATGAAGATGGATCTTTTTATTTATTTATTTCAATTTCATATTTCTTTGGGCACTATATGTATTTGTCATTATTATTATTATTATTATTATTATTATTATTATTATTATTATTATTATTATTAATACTTCATTCTTCTGCTAAAAAAGGCTATTAGAAGTCACAACATATGAGTTGTTTTAAATATCCTTTTTTTATATATATTTTAACTTCCAATTATAAGAGATGACTAATTAGATATTTAATATCTAATAAGAATTATATAATTATAATATAATTTATGAGATCATCAATTTATGTACCAAATATTTCCACACTAATACACGTGATTTTTTTTTTGACAACAAGATGAAAAATTATTTTTTAATTTATTATAATATTAGCATTCAACTCACACAGTCCTCATTAGCTTACCACTTAAGCTAGCTAGTTAGCAACAAGGGGATGGAGAATGGATTTGTTAAAGAGACTTTCATTTATAGTCTTTAAGAACCATACTAGAAATGAGATAAGGTATGATACACATTCAACCGGAGAAAGGCCTCCAATGTAAAAGAGGAGGCTTGGTTTAAGGACTCTGCCGGTGAAAATGGTTGTCTGGCGAAAGCCAACCTTCTTCTGACCTGGGACTCAGACTTGAAATTTAGGACTACTGGGCTCCCCTAAACTTTGGCGGGGAACCCATATTGTGGGACTGGGAAGGGGCAATACTAAATCTCACTTTGGGATCATCCCAATCAGCAAACTCCAAGCAAAGAGGCTTGTCAAATCACTTAAAAATCACATCCCCCACCATACCCCACCCCTACACAAACGAAAAAAAAAAAAAAAATGTCCACCTTTAGAACGATATCTTATGACCTATCATTTGTATCAAAATAAAGATCGCTCTTCTTCTGCGCTGTAGCTGAAATTGGTTACTAAATGGTTGGTTAAAATGAGCATCTCTAGCTTGGCAAGCTTATTGCCAGGACAAGCATGAACTCTGTTGCCAAATGGCATGGAAGTATTGGGTTTTGGAGCTATCTATCTTCGCCCTCACTTAAAATAATTGATGTCTATCTTCAACAGACTTGCTTCCTTTTATTAAAAACGAGTGACTTGCATGATAATAAAAAGAATTGTACCCATTGTAGGTAAAGTTTGATTTGGCTAGCCTCCAAGGTATCCTTTTGTATCCTTGAACCAAGACTCATTGTACGTAATTTTGATAATAACTACTTCAAAAGTTGCACAGTAAGTTCGCGTCCATATAGACTCCGAGCATTTTATGCTCTTTGCCTGTGTGGCTTCATCAATCTTCAATGTAACAACTCCATTACTCAGCAACTAATGCCCGTTATCCAGTACTATTAAAACTTTCCAATTAGTTCTCGTCATTT
The DNA here is from genome assembly GCA_028551395.1 of Casuarina glauca. Lineage (NCBI taxonomy): Eukaryota > Viridiplantae > Streptophyta > Magnoliopsida > Fagales > Casuarinaceae > Casuarina > Casuarina glauca. Next base: position 30,574,975 of record CM052351.1, on the reverse strand, counting down.
AAGGAACTTTTTAGCTTTTGAAAGCAAAAGAACTTTGTAGTTGCTTTAGGAGGAAGAAGAAATTTTTCCTGCATTTATTTGAAAGAATATTCTCCATGGGGATTGCTTGTGGTCGAAGTTCTAATTTAGTGCTAACATGTAGGATCTGGTGTTCCCAAAAGTGAGGCAGCCTTGTGGTAAATACAATTGCATGCAATTAGAATTTTTTTTTTTTTAAATACACTTACACACATGGGGGAGTGGGAGGAAGAATCGAACCCTTGACCTGCTAGACTCGTAGGCCAAGGGTTTTGGCTTACCACTAAGCCAAGGGAACTCAGCCATGCAATTAGGATTGCCATGGGCTTAAAAGATGGATGTGGTTTTGTGTGTTGATTCAATCCTTTCTATTGGATTATTGTGTAGAAAACCTAGGTTTTGGATGGTGCTATACTTCCTATATATTTATAAACGAAAAAATTACCCTCACATCCCCACCAATGTGAGGGAATGTTATATGATACATTAACAATGGAGGTGGTCTAGTAGACATGAGCTAAGATTTTACTTTGGCATTCCAACTTTTTCCTTTTTCAGGCCAGAACTCTTCTAGAGAGAAAAAATAAAAAAATAAAAAGCAAATGAACATCAGGAAGGGTGCAAACAACTAGGAGTGAAGAAACCTAGTATCTAAGAGAAAAATGCATTGACGCTATAATAGCCTCACATTGAACCATTTTGTTAGTGAAACAATTTACCTTTGCAAATTTGAAATAAGCCACGGATGTGCTTATCTTGATTGCTTGGATGTAAATGTTAGGCATGGAACAATTTGCTCTGTGAATTTGAAGGAGCTAGAGACTGGCCCGCTTATGATGATTAGACAAAATTATAGTCAGACACGAGAGAAGAGAAACTGCTTCTCCCATGGTCTACATGCAAAGTAAAAACTTTACCCATTCTGCATCAAGTGACCCACACAACAACAAGTTGGCCCATCTTGGCCCATCTTGGCCCATAAGGTCAAATATTTTACTTTGTCACTGGTGCGGAAGAGGTTAGCAACGATATTCAAATTTTAAGACATTAGCTCTAACAATGGTCCATCCTCGTCTGAGACCACTTTATTTAAAACTTTTGCACTTCTTTCTTACCAAATTAATTGTAAGCCATGTAACTGCTGTAACAATTAGCTCCCGAAAAATTCTATTGCGTAAAATATTTTCTTGTTCGTTGACACGAATACCATGCATTGTAGTCTACAAGCACCTGCTTGCAAATTAGGCATGAAAGCTCTCCAATGTTTCTTATTGAACAAAATGCTTTTCACAGGAAAAGCTTTCCAAGCAAGTATCCATAAAATGATTAAACTGGATAGTCCATTCACTTCCAAATAACTAAGCGTTAAACTGGGCATTCCTTTGACCTTGAACTCACTTTGGTGCTTCGGCCACTGTACGTGGGTATCCACTTTAACCGTACTTCGAGGCATATTAGATTCCCGACCAAGTTTGGTTGTTGCACGATTCGCAAGTGGGCAAACTTCACACAGCCTGGCTCATTCCAGCAGATGTTTCGCTAAGGACGTTCAAGTTTTCTCTTAGCAAGATAAACAAACAGAAGGCAGCAACTTGTTTAAACCTACCAAACCTCCCCAGCCAACGAAAAGGGCCTTCTTACAATGGCTCAATTTCAGCTCGTGGTCCGATTCTTTAATTTTTTTTGTTTGGTTTGTGATCTTTTTCTCATCCATGAGTACCTCTAGAATCAAAGCACACTCATTACAGTCTCCAACATCAACAGAAAGAAGATCAATAGGAGAATGAGATTCAACATCATCATCAGGCAGCAACTTAAAATGAATCATTAATGTCTAAAATGAAAAGTCAAAAAAAAAAAAAATTAGATACAAAAAATTTGTAGAGGAATAGATTTACGTGAAGTTGGTGGGTAATTTCAAGAGGTAAGGCAGCTTTGAGGTCACCCAATTTCTACATCTTCACAGAGCTTCCTCAAGAAAAAAAGACCTATAATACCATCTCTGTAACTGAAGAAATTAAAAAAAGACCAATATTTTTAGTAGCAAAGCATGATAATGACTTTTCTCGGACAATATGATCAGAAACATTTAATTTCTCAAACACTCATTCCTATTACCTTTTAGATGCCGAGTTGCTTTGATAGTGGGAATCCAAAGCTTAAACTACAAGCTTGACTCTTCTTTCTCCGGACTAAAGATGAATGCTTAATAGGAAAAAGATAGCAAAGCACTTTAAAAGTAGTTTGGTATTTAACACATCAAAGGATGCTTCCTAGCAACATTCGAAAAGAAAAATATAAAAATAGCATGTAGTGTAGACAACCCCACTAAGCCCTTTTCTATCTCTTATTGTCATTCCCTAAATCTCTTGTTCCTATATTCTCGCAGAAGCTAAAATTGCAGTTTCTAACCCATTACAAGGTTCTTTTCTTTCCCTTTTTTTTTTCCTGGCGCAATCTGTATAGACATTACTTCAAGATTATTATCACAAAAGGTCCAGTCGCTAACATTCTTCACTAGAGTAGACATTCCATCTGAGGTTGTTCTGGAAACTAGAAATACGAGTAGAGCCTAGTTTAGACCACGATCTGATGAACCATTTGACTTTCCATTGAGGGGAGCATCTTATTGAGGAAGGATAGTGTTACATGCAAAATGGTTTGAGCACGCAACTGGCTCAGGAGCAAACGAATTAACCTTCGTTTGGGATAGATGGTGGATGTTTTGGATAACATGGCGCTTCAGCAACGTTGGAGGGACACCAAAAATACCTCTGTTTTCTAAGGGAAAACAACCTTTCTTCATTGATTCGAAAGCTGCCCTTTGTTCTTACACAGTTTATTCTTATAAGAGTCTTCTTGTGACCTGATCACAATTTGCCACAACGAGTTCGAGGAGAAAGAGGCCGTGAAAGAAATACCCGTTTGCAAGCATTTGTTTCACCCCATCTGCATTGACTCGTGGCTGTCGTCGAACGTGACTTGCCTAGTGTGCCAGTCGGCTTAGTTGTCCGAGGAGACGAAGGAAACCCCAACCAATGAAGGACACACATGCAACCCTTCTTAGGACTGTAAGCCGACCAACTCGGTTCAACTTAGTCGATTTTCCCGTGCTATAAAACTAACCCAAAAGCAAATATATTTTTGGCCTTTGAAATTGGCTATTTCCTAAATCGACTAGACTTGTGGTGCACATTTTGGCAATGGAACGTGAGACGTGCTTGGGTAGGGGAATGGGTATTTGGCTTGACTGTTTGAAGAAAGGACAAATTTGAGATAGTAAGAACTGGGTTGGGCGTTTCATTAAGATAAAATGAGACCTCCTATTAGAAGGCCCCATTTTTCGCATTTCCCAAACGTGATCGTAGAGGATTTTCCGTTGATGACTGATGAAGATTTCTCCAATTCTGTTGAGGGGAAATTCGATGGTTTAAGGAGGGAAAAATCTTCCCTTGTAGGTCGCGGTCTTGGCTTGGAGAAGATCTTGCGATTTCCGTGTTGGGCTTCTTGTGTGGATTGGTGAGTCCAGTTAATGTGGAGAAGTGGACGTGGCACTTGAAGAACTTTAACCGTTTAATATTTGTTTAATAGTTTGATGCCTCATAAAGAACTGTTGTGATTCATAATATTTATCAAGTAAAAAAAGAAAAGTGCTTGGTAAACTATTTACTTTAGTTTTTACTTGATTTATGATATCTATTGCTCTCCTCTTTTGTTCCTTTAAGTGACTAATTATTTTAGCAAGCAATGATGTTTTGTTGATCAATGAAGTTGAGGTTAGGCATTTAGTAATCCAATTTCAATATACACTGTAGGACAACAATTAGAGAGAGAATTAACTAGGATTCTAGAAGCATAAGTAAGAAATCCAGCTCTTCCATAGTCAAAGATTCTTTTTTTTTTTTGGTGGAAATGTAAGTGTGCATTAATAAGAAGTAGTGTACAAAAGCATAGGGGCATACCCCAAAATTACAAGAATTACGAAAATATAGAGGTTGGAAGCCTCCAAATCTCACTCAAAATGACATTTCTCTGTGAGGATTCCATAGCCAAAGATTCTATTTACTCGACTTATTTTTATTTCATTGCTTAAACACAATATTTTTTCATAATTATACATGTAATACAAGCTAATGGATTGAAATAATTACAGCCTAGGATATGCATATAAAAGAACAATCAAAAGCTTTGACTCCCTCAAGCCTATCAACAAAATTCTTCTTACTTCATTACACGTAGCACATATGCAAAAATTCTCAAACTTCACATCCAGTTCTCACAATCTCTATTCATTTATAATATGGAAAACATCATTTTAGCTTATAAGCCACAGCTTGAATATTGTCCACAAGTCAATATTAACACAATCTTCTTAGCTCTTGGTGCTAACCTCAGAAGCATTTCTGTACGAGTATTAATCCTGGCTCGCCAACACCTCTTTGCACCCCAACATCACTGGAGCCTCCAAAAGCATTACTCGTACTCTATCCAACACCAAAGATGGAGACAAAGCAGACACAATGGCAGCAAGTCGAGCAAGATAACAAGCACTAAAATAATATTTTCTTAAAGGCAACAAGTTTGCAAGATAATATAAATTTAAGATATATACCTCTGACTTTATTGCTTTAAAGATATTTAGGTAAAAAAAAATAATTCAAATATGAGTTAGTGTAGATGAACTTTTATAGCTTGGTTTTAGCATACTATCTCTACTAAAAACTGCTAAATGTTTGGAATGTTTTTTCAATAGCTCTTTTCTATCCTTAGTAATGTTTATAATGCATCCTTTTGGTCCTTAGTGAACTCAAAATGGGTAAGGTTAGCAATTGAGTAATATGTGTCGTGATCTTAAAAGCATTAAAGCTTTTGCTGATGAGAATATTGTCTCCATGGTCATCATAAACCCTGGTAATCCTTCTAGAAGTGTTTATTCATACCAATATTTGAAGCAGGTGAGGATATACTTTCTTTTCTTTTTTTCTGTTTTTTTGTCATTCAAATATAATTCAACTATATAAGTAGGTAACTTAAATCTATTTTGACTTTATTGCATTGCTAGGATTTTTCAACTAGACTGTCGTTCTGGAAATAATATATATATTTTTCAACTAGCAGAATAGGCTGCTTTATATTATCCTTCTGGAAATAATTATAAAGGCTTCTACCTTTTACCTTTTGGAAACTAGATTGTCGTTTTGATGTTAATGTTGTTGAGAGTTACTGGAATTATCACCATTCCGATAAGTGCAAGAACGTGATTGTTAGACGTGAAGAGTAGTGATTGTTAGACGTGAAGAGTGGTGATTATATGGAGAAAAATGTGGAAGAGTGGTTAGATGTGAAGAGTGATGATTGTTGGAGCAAAACGTGGAGGATCATGTGCAAAAAGAAAACAGTCTTTAGTGGGCAATTATCCGAAGGTAGTGGTGATAGGTTTGTTATATAAGTAAGGTCGTAGGATATTCTAAGTAAGCAAAAAATTAGTATATTTTGTGGTTGTTTTCGTTAGACAAATTGCTCTGTAAGGTTTTTGTTTTTACCTTGGAGCTGTCGAGTCTATGAGCCATTGAGCTGTTGTGTTTGTGAGCCTTAGAGCTTTTGTTTGTGTTTCTTTTTGAATATTTTTGTTCATATTTCAGTTGTTATTTAAATATAACGAAATGTCAAACCTTTTGGTTTTGTTGGGTTGTGCCTTTTCCTAATGTTAACATATACCAAAAAACCAACAGTGGTATCGGAGCCATCACAGGTTCCTTATAGTCACTGCATGATGTCTTTGCTTACAACACCTTTCTAAATATGATATCTACACCAACTGGAGGTTCTTCTTCTGCTGGTTCTACTGTGCAACCAGCTCCACTCATTCCTAATTCTCAGTTTCTGCTGCCCATCTTTGACGGGACCAATTATCAATCTTGGAGTCTTCGAATGACAACTTTTCTGAAATGTCAAGGAATGTGGGAGATAGTGGAGCGTGGCATCCCGAAAGTCGACAATGTTGAGACTCTTATTCCATCAGAGAAGGAGAAGTATTGAAAGAATATTGACAAGGAAATGAATACCCTTCTTGTGATGCAGATGTCGATAACTGAGCCTATTGTTCCTAGGATTTCTTTTGCAAAAACTCCCCAGGAGGTGTGGACCACACTCAAGAATGAATATCTTGGAACTCCAAAGGTACGAGCTGTGAGGTTTCAATCTCTTAAACGTGATTTTGAATTACTATGCATGCATGAAGATGAAACTATTGGTGCTTATTATGGTAGAGTTAATGCCATAGTGAGTCAGATTCGTAGCTTAGGAGAAACATGGCCAGACTCACATATGGTGGAAAAACTTCTCATTAGCCTTACTAAGAAGTTTGACGCCACTGTCACTACTATTGAAGAGACAAAAGACTTTACTATTATGCCAGTCTCTGAACTTATGGGGACATTAGAAGCATTTGAAAAGAGGTTTGATAAAAAGAAAGGAAAAGAGCCCTTGGAGTTGGCATTTAAAAGTAAAGCTTTTGTAGGAACAAAAAAAAGTGATGACGAAACTATTGGGAATGATGAACGGGGTTCAGGAAAGGGAAGATATCTGCCATGTAAGATTTGTAAGAAAACTAACCATTGGAAAAGTTTTGTTGGCAGAAAGGAAAGGTTCAATGCAGGAACTGTCAGAAATTCAAACATCTAGAGAGAAATTACAGGTCAAAAGCAAATCAACAAGTGAATGTAGCAGAACAAGATGAAAAACCTGGAGAAGCAACATTGTTCTTTGCTAGTTTGTCTGTTACTTGTGTCAATCCAAACTTATGGTATATAGACAATGGGTGTACCAATCACATGTCTCCTCATGAAGGCATTTTTAGCTAGTTGGATAGGAGTTTCAGATCCCGTGTTAAATTGGGTGATGATCGTTTTGTAGAAATAATTGGAAAGGGTGAAGTTTTGAAGGAAACTGCAAATGGCGTCAAAGCAATACAAGAAGTCTTATAGGTGCCAGCACTTGGATGTAACTTACTTAGTGTTAGGCAGATGATGGAGAATGGCTATACCTTGCTATTTAAAGGAAAAGTATGTCATATACTTGATGAAAAGGACGTGGAGGTGGCAAATGTGAACGTGCAGAGTACAAGAAACTTTCCTCTTAAGTTTCAATATGCTGTGGCAACCGTCCTTACTGCATCAGAAGACAAGAATTGGTTATGGCACTGAAGGTATGGTCATCTTAACTTTAAATCTCTTGAAGAATTACATAATAGAGATATGGTAACTGGTCTTCCAACAAGTTAAGATGCCACAGAATATATGTGCGGGGTGTCAACTCGGAAAAAGTACATGACAACCGTTTCCAGTAAAGGGAAAAGAAAAACAAACAGCTATACTTGAATTGGTTCATTCCAATCTTTGTGGACCAGTGAGAGTTCATACCAAGGAAAGGAACAGGTACTTTGTCTTATTTATTGATGATGCTTCACGTTATTGTTGGGTAAATTTTGTTAAGGAAAATTCAGATGTCCTTCAAGCATTTATAAAATTCAAGCTACAAGCAGAAAAAGAAAGTGGCCAAAATCTTAAAGTGTTGCATTCTGATAGAGGTGGGGAGTATGTTTTATGAGAGTTTAACAAATTTTGCACAAGCAATGGTATTAAACACCAACTCACTGCCAGTTATTCCCCTGAGCAAAATGGTGTGGCAAAACGAAAAAATATGACCATTCATGGGATCGCTAGAAGCATGCTTGAAGAAAAAAACCTTCCCAAAGACTTTTGGGGAGAAGTTGTGAATACTGCAGTATATATTCTTAAGAGAAGCCCAACGAAATACTTAAATGAAGTTACTCCATTTGAAGCATGGAGCGGGAGGAAGCCATCAGTTGAACACTTCAAAGTGTTTGGCTCTTTATGTTTTGTACATGTTCCAGAACAACACCGACACAAGCTTGAGAAACAGGCTGAACCAAGTATCTTACTTAGGTATAGTTGTTTATCTAAAACTTATCGTGTGTATAATCTTTCCAAAAAAAAGCTTGTCATACGTAGAGATGTGATAGTAGATGAGAATGCCTCATGGAATTGGAGCAAAAGCGAAAGAGAACAAAGCAATGCTCTCATGCCATGCATGTTAAGGAAAGGAGGCCACTCACACCTATCCAGTGAAGATGTAGGTGATCAACACGTCCAACATGAAGAAACAAGTGGAGAGTTCTCTGAACCAACAACTCCCATGACCAGCAATCATGATGTCTTTCCTCTAGAAGATGTTTCACGTTCACATGAAGCAGGAATAGAGAGAGAACTTTTTGACTTGTCTCCCGTAAGAATAAGATGTCTTGAAGAAATTTATGAAAGTTGCAACTTGGCAGCATTACAGCCAATCTCATTTGAGGAGGTAGTTGGTGAATCTAAGTGGAAAAAGGTGATGGACGAGGAAATAGAGACTATAAAGCATAACAAGACGTGGTCCTTAGTTGATCTCCCTGAAGGAAAGAAGGTAGTTGGGCTTAAATGGGTGTATAAACTCAAAACAAATGCACAAGGAGAAGTCATGAGGCACAAAGCAAGGCTCGTGGCAAAAGGCTACTCTCAGATTCCTAGAACAGATTTTACTGAAACTTTCTCTCCAGTGGCTCGAATGGAGACAATTCGATTGATTCTTGCTATAGCAGCTCAATTCCAATGGAAAATCATACAGTTGGCTGTGAAAGCAGCATTCCTAAATGGCGAGCTTGATGAAGAAGTGTATGTAGAGCAACCTAAAGGATATGAAGAAAGTGGATATGAAGAAAAAGTTTTGAAGCTAAGAAAAACTTTGTATGGGCTTTGGCAGGAACCCCATGCTTGGTTTGGAAAAATTAGTAAGCATTTTCCCCAACTTGGATTCATTCAAAGTCCTAGTGAGCCCATGCTTTTTATATCTCATGAAGAAGATTCTATTATATTGGTCTCCATGTACGTGGATGATCTAATATATACTGGAAATAATGAAGAAAAAATGAAAGAGTTTAAAGCAGAAATGATGAGATCTTTCGAGATGAATGATATGGGCTCAATGCAATATTTTCTTGGCTTGGAAGTGGTGCAGAAGAGTAATGGGATCTTTGTATCTCAAACAAAGTTTGTAAAATCATTGCTGACTAAGCATAATATGGCAGAATGCAAGCCAGTCTCTACACTATTGATGCTAGGAGATAAGATAAATCTGGAAGATGAATTTGAAGAAATAGATGGAACTGCGTATCGAAGTTTGGTTGGAAGTTTGTTGTACTTGACAACTACACGACCGGATATTCTCTTTCCAGTCTCACTTATGTCACGAGTCATGTAGAAACCAATAAAATTACACTTCAGCAAACTCAAAAGGATACTTAGGTATTTAAAGGGTACATTGAACAACGGTTTGTTGTATACATAGATAGATGATTTTGGGTTAGTAGGATTTAGTGACAGCGACTGGGGTGGGAATGTTAAATATTCACGAAGTACCACTGGATATGTATTTAGCTTGGGTTCGGTAGCATTTTCCTGGTCATCAAAAAAGCAAAATGCAGTGTCTCTATCTACTGCCGAAGCAGAGTATGTTGCAGCTTCAATAGCAGCATCTCAGTCCCTGTGGTTGAGAAGATTACTAATGGAGATAGGTTTTGAACAGGAGCAAGAAACTATGATTTTTAGTGACAGCAAATCAGCAATATCTATGACGAAGAACTCGAGTCCTCATTCTAAGACAAAGCATGTGGCAATCAAAGTCCATTATGTGAGGGAGCTTGTGGAATCTAAGGAGGTTATATTCAAATTTTGTCCTAGCAATGATCAGGTGGCTGATTTGTTTACAAAGAATCTGCCGTGTGCATAACATAAGAAATTGAAGGAACTCATCAGAGTGATGACAAATACCATCAAGGAAGGGTGTTGAGAGTTGCTGGAATTATCACCACTGCGATAAGTGCAGGAACGTGATTGTTAGACGTGAAGAGTAGTGATTGTTAGACGTGAAGAGTGGTGATTGTTAGACGTGAAGAGTGGTAACCGTTAGAAAAGAATGTGGAAGAGTGGTTAGATGTGAAGAGTGGTGATTATATGGAGAAAAATGTGGAAGAGTGGTTAGATGTGAAGAGTGGTGATTGTTGGAGCAAAACGTGGAGGATCGTGTGCAAAAAGAAAACTGTCTTTAGTGGGCAATTATCCGAAGGTAGTGGTGATAGGTTTGTTATATAAGTAAGGTCGTAGGATATTCTAAGTAAGCAAAAAATTAGTATATTTTGTGGTTGTTTTCGTTTAGACAAATTGCTCTTTACGGTTCTTGTTTTTACCTTGGAGCTATCGAGTCTGTGAGCCATTGAGCTGTTGTGTTTGTGAGCCTTAGAGCTTTTGTTTGTGTTTCTTTTTGAATATTTGTATTGTTATTTCAGTTGTTATTTAAAAATATAACGAAATATCAAACCTTTTGGTTTTGTTGGGTTGTGCCTTTTCCTACTGTCGAGAGATACCAGAAAACTAACAAGTGTTGTATGATTTTTCTGCACATTAGGTTGTAGAGACAGCAAGAGAGCTGGCTATTCTACTTATTGCAGATGAAGTTTATCACCATCTCACTTCTGGAAGCAACCCATTTGTGCCAATGGAAGCATTTGGAACAATAGTGCATGTTATCACACTAGGGTCTATATCAAAGAGATGGGTCGTACCAAGTTGGCGACTTGGTTGGCTAGTGACAAGCGATCCTAATGGCATTCTTCGCAAATCCGGGATCGTAATGGCTAGTAACAATATATTATGCATATAATGTTAGAAGGTTCATTTTCTTGCTCAAACTAGCTTGTAAGAAAGGATAGGATAATATCTTCACCTTCAGGAACTTAATATGGCACATATTCATGAGCAAATGGTGCCTCACTTAAAGCTTGGATTTTGATATTATATTAGAAGGCTCACTTTCTTATTTACAATCGAAGCACCTTTGTATATAAAAAGTAAAAGTTGTCAATACATTGATAACATAGATACATAACATACTGCAACATATATTCATCACCTAGAAAAATTTCTTACAAGGCAAACCAAAAAGAAAAGACTAGGAAAGGCTAATATCTCAATATCAAATATGACTTAGCTGTGTTCTCATTTGCATTTAATTTCTTGTTGTTTTTACACGCTAGTTGAGGAATCCTAGAAATTAATTAGGCTGACGGAGAAAGACAAAAGAGGAGAAAGAAAAAATCGTAACAAAGCATGATACATGACTATCACATCCAAGACTAATGATATTTTGTCTATTTTTCTTTTGTTTGCACTAGGAGAGGTAGTGGGAACGAAGAGTTGGCTGTGGATAACTTTTTGCAATTAATACTTCTGATCTTGAAGATGGCAGTGAGAGGGTGAAAGTCTTCTGCAAAAGACATGCCAAGAAACAAGAAAATATATTCCTATATACAAGATCAAACAGCAACGATCAACAACTATCGTAAATCTCAATCTGAAGCTGGTCTCTCATGGTGGTTTCCATGAATGGTAATAAGAACAATGACAAAAAGAATTTGTTAATAAAATCCCGTCCTCCAAGTTTTGGTACTCGGCAAGACATGGTGAAAAGGGCTGATGATGACTACTGATCAGAAACTTCTTGTTTCTCAATCTTATATTGTTGTTATAGCTGACCTATAATCAGCAACATCACCTTGTATTTCTAATTTTATTTGTATTCAGCCTATTTTAGACTACAACTATTGTAATATCATTATATCATTATGTTAGGTTATTATGCTTTGTTTGGGATGCCACTTTCAAAGTCGGTATAATTAATCAAACCTTGATTGCCAAGTTTATTTTGCAGCATTTACAACCTCTAAGTTCATCAACACAATTATCCTTTCGGTTCATTAAGGTACATTTTTTGGCCTAGAACCATCTTCTCCAGCCTTGTATGCTAGCCCCACATTTGGAATTGCTTGCAAGTTGTATAGTGTTTATATTTTTGTTATTGGGCGTAACTCATTGCCAGGCCCTCATGGTTTACCCAACCCAACGACCAGCCAATTTTATATCACAAGCGGGTTGGGTCTTGTTTGACCAAGCCACATCATATCATTCTCTTGTGTTGCTTGTAAGCTCTGGTCTTCTTCCGTTTTTTTTTTTTTTTTTTTTTTGGGAGATTAGTCTGTGCAATGCATATTATTCTCAAATGATTATCCTATAGTCATGTTTGCTTGGCTGATCTCAATTTCCTTTACTATTGCTATCTCACTTTTGGTAACATGTTCGTGCCAATGGGTGCATTTGGATCAATGGTGCTTATCATTGCATTAGGGTCTCTTTCTAGCGTTGATTTGGTGTTGGTTTCCTACAATTCTTAATGGACAATGTTGAAAGAGAACTAGCATGGCAAATCCTCTTCCTCTGCCACAAAAACCACATTTTGGGCAATCACTGATCTCAATTTGAAATCATCTCTAATGTCTAAAGCGTCTCTCTCATCTTGTCTGCACTAAATAGTAACGGTTCTGAAATCGAAAGAATCAAGTTTTGTATCCTGTTACTATTTTTTCCAGAATCAATGTGGGCGTTCTTGGTGGAGCAAAAGATGGTATGGAGATTACGATGGCTATGGGGTCTATGGAGAACATAATGTCCGAAGCAGCAACCCCGCTGGGAACTACAATTGGTGCGGCCTGTGGCCCACACTTCAACCGCCCAAATAATTGCGGCGTCGCTCCTCTCCACTGGTTTCCCTCCGACTATCACGGCAATGGGTTCAAGTGCTTCACCAATAGTGATCGGCTCTGTAGGGCTGCCACTAATTACATGCTCCACAGTAATTAGTGGAACCGTCTTGCTAAATTGATCAATGACCTGTTTGTTATGACCGTCTGACATGGCAGGTTTTGAAAGTCCGTGTACATCTTTTGGTATTATTAATATTGTACTATGCTCTTGTTTCGAGTAATCTGTGTGCTTGGAAGCTATAGATTTCTTTTCACCATCCAAAAAAGAGGTGCTTTTCTTCGGATTAATAGAACAACCTTTTTTGAATCCGAGAAGATGAACTTCTACCAATGGAGAAAATGATCCAAAAAGGGAAAAAGAAGAAAGAAACTGTAATACTCTTAAAGTGATGGTCTTGCCGCATATTAAGTATTTCATTTTAGGGGAAAAAGTAACAAAATACTCAATTTACCACATTGAGTGTAAAGCCAGCCGTAAGGGAGTCACAGTTGAAGCTAGTGGCGCCGAAATAAGTTGAAGAGAAGAACGAAGCGAACGTCGGATGCGCAAAAGAAGAACCCAGAAGGCCCCATTTTTCTGTCTAGTCAGCACTGGGGAAGGCTACTTGTTTGACTCTCCACAAAACCCCAAACGAAAATGAAGAGAAAGGGCCAATACTGCACGTAGAGTTGTGAGCGGAGAAGAGTTGACATGGCTTTGTTTTTCTGTCACGTCAGTGCTGGAGGAAGGAAAACCAACAGTAAAGGCCGACAAGGGAGGAAACAAGGGAAAAGAAGGGAGAGAAAAAGAGAGAAAAAAAAAAATAGAGTGAAGAAGGTTTCGAAGGAAAACTTCACGGGAGTCTCTATGTACACAAACTTGACAGGCTTCTTAACTCTTTTCGTCTGCTTTCTGCTGCTCATGTGGTTAACGCCAAGCACGTCCATAGATGAAGTAACAAGCTCGGAAGTACGGCGCCTATGGTGACTGGTAAGTGACCTAGTGGATAATCCCCGTAGTCGTATTTATAAAGGGAGAGGGAAGGGTTTTCTCTTTTTTCAGAGATGCCATATTTCTCTTCCCCTTCTTCCCTGCACGACAATGATGTTATAGCAGCATATCCGGTCATCTTAAGCAAATGAAAAGTTTCTGTGTATGAAAGTAACATCCTTCTTGTGTTTTTTTTTTTTTTTTTCCTCATACAAAGTGTTTTAGGTGAAAACAAACGCAAACTTAGTTGCAATAAGTTGATCCTCAAATATATTCATCTTGTTTCATAAATATTTTTCTGTATTCTTATAATTTCTTTGTGTATCACTTTTCCTATTTTGAAAGCCTTATTCTGACCTTCAAACATCCCTCTGTTCCCTCTTTGTTTTATTCTCTTTTTACTTTTCTCACCAGATAAATAGTCCACAATTCTATCTCCCTCTCCCTTCTGGTGCCCCTCAAATTGGTACAGAGCGCATATGTATACACACGTACCTGCACTTACCTATACTAATTGAGTAGACCAATACGTATACAACTATATTACACAGACACAGACACATACCTGAAAGGAAGTGAAAAGGAAGGAAGGGAAGAGTGAAAATAGAAAATTTGGAAATAGTTCACTGTTACGAGCCTCTTGTCCATAGTGTCCGATTTATAATACATCAACTTTGTACAACTTAGGAAAGAATATTACATAAAATGAACACAAATAAATTTCTATTTTACACAATATTATAATCCTCAAAATAAGGAGATTGACATAATAAATGAGTATGCCTATGAGAAAGAAATAACCACATCATACGAGGTGTCTATAACAATTCCATCTATTTTCTCCATACAGAGCAAACGAGAAAATCAGCCGTCACCAGAAGCTTCCCCAAGAGCCACCATTGCGAACCAGCTCTTTGACATCTCACCAACTGCTTACGCACTTGTTCTTCGCATCGCAACCTGCAACGTAGATTTTAGCACTCTTTACACAAGTCAGGATTTGTGTTTAAAATGCAGAAAATGTAGCTGAAACGAGAATTTATTTTGTATCTCACCATTTTATAAATGTCAATTACAAGCACATGCTTTCTTTCGCTTGGTTTTGAGATTTAGAGTATTAAGTAGTCGTTTACTTCGATTTGGGCAGTTTTTTAAAATCAATCGTTACTGTTAAGGTTGTGTTACAGAATAAATAGATTATTAGCCAACCGAAATAGATTGCATTCTCTGACTGTGGAGGCTGATTTATATAAAAATTAAAAATATAGAAATCTTAATGTTTAGACACTCATGATACTTATTTGATCTTTCCGTCAATTTAGGCGTTCTATGAACTCCAAATTTTCCCTTTTTTCATCACTCTAATAGAGTTTGTCAAAGGATGAGGTTGATACTAAATTGGTGAGATGTCAATTTAGAGGTGATATGTAGAATGATATGTCCATTGAGAGGTGAGGTTGAAATTAAATCCAATCAAGGCAATCAGAGAGGTTGAAACTAAATTACAAAACAAAACATCAAACACAGAAACACAATTAGCCTAACATATGCCTCATATTTCATAGAATATCTGATTACACCAGAATCATAAAAGCATAATATTAAAAAAATAAAAAAGGGTTTTACAATTCACCATTACAATATATAGAAATAAAATATCAGTCTGTAACCGACCTTCATTAAAACTTTTGAGTCCAATCACCCATACTTACAGCCATGCCTTCTAGGCGTAAAAAAAGAGCTGTTAAGTTCCTTCCTTGGTCACCTACCCAAAACACCGAGGATTTAGAAAAGAAGGGGAAAGCGATTTTGACGGGAAAGAGGTGAAGACAAGTTTTTTACCCCTTTTGTTAGACTTGCTCGATGTACACGTCCTACTCTAAAAGTTCGAACCCTCCCTCGATCAAAATCGAACTTGGTGTGTAACCAAAAACCTGTAATGATTCTTTCCATCACCAACTTCTTTGTTCCCTTTTTATTTCCTTCATCTCCTCAACTCGGAGATTTCTTATTGTTTGTAGAGAACGATCATATAAGGCTAGCTCCCTGTTGCTGTTCTCCATAAACAACTCGCCCTTCTTCCAGAAAACCCATTGGCCGTCCCAAACTCAAGAAGGTTTTCGACCCTCAAAAGCTGAGCCCAGGACTCCATGACACCAAATTCAAGCAACACCCATATATGCAAGGATTCATTATGCAACACTATCATACCAATAGATTCATTTAGCACTGTGAGAGCTTTCTTGTTGGTATGGCCGTCGAGAAGACTTGCATTTGGCAATGGCGTCACTCTGAATACCTCGTAAGTGAAAAGAAAAGCAATGACCTTCTCTTCCTCGTAGGTAAAAAGACTGTTCTCTCGAAGCTTAGCACTTTCAAGGCTCCATATGGCTTCATCGAAGAAAAACCGCTGCCATAAAACTCAGGACCCACCCTATGATCTACCAAACATCCGTCAATAGAAAGATCCTGCAAAATGGGTTGTTTTGTAACCCAAATCCAAACCATTCTTCATTCTCAATGGAGTCACTCTAAACACCTCGTCGGTGAAATGGAAAGTAATGACCTTCTCTCCCTTGACACGACTATGCGTTTGCTAGCAACAAACTCCCTTTGATTAAGCTAGGTTTGGCCGTGAATTGGGTCGCACGAAATCGGGTTTGGTTTCGCAATCCAAAATACTAGATGTGCAAGACAAATTCAGTCCTAAAATTTTTTCACGAATATTCATGACTTACTTCTCATTTCAAAAAAGATATCACATTTTTTATCCCTCTACTAAAATTTTTTGTGAGTTAAGGCATTATCTTCCGTTATGATAAGTTTCCTTTTCCACAAGATTCTTTAACCATAACCTTAATAGTAAGGCTACCATGTCAACTCCATTAGTACAGTTTGTGTAGGATACATTGGAATCAAAGTCTCTATCATGTGTTTTTGTAGGATACAACACACGACACAAGGGGTACCGATGCTAGCACATTCCCACAGGGAAGTTATTTGTATCAAGACACTTGGTGTTCAGCGAACTTGTATACCCATTTAAGATGCCAACTTCCTCAAGTACAAGAGTTTATTTGAATCCAACAGAAGATCTTAATTCAAGCAAAGCCGGATCACTTGGAAGAGATGTGGATCAAATCACCACATTAGAAAATAGCAATATAGGATAGCTACAGGATCACACAGACCTTCAAGATAATCAGCCCATACAAAGGCCCCTTCTCATGCAAGCTACTCCAAGTAAGGAAATCTAAACACCTTGTATCAGGTACGATAGAGAATCACAAAATCTGCAAGATATTCATGCTACCTCTGTACTGTATAAAGAAAATTTGGACCAACCATTTGAGTACGAACAAAATTGTACTTTAAATAGAACCTCTCCTCATTTGGAAACCTCACTTGTGCCTTTAGAGAAACACCCTACAAAGACTTCTTCTTCTTCATCTTCTGAACTTGACATAACTACAACATCCGCTCATTCCAGTCCGGTCTTTACCCAAACTAGTGATAACTCAACACTTGCTACAACCTCTTCTAGAATCCATCCAATGACAACCCGAAGCCAGATAGGAATCAGACGCCCCAATCCACGTTATGCACTCCATGCACACATGCATATTCCAGCAGCTCCCAACAACATAGCTCAAGCACTTTCTCATCCGTAGGTAAAAAAACATAATAATAAAAAAAGATATCATCAAACATAATGAATGCTCCAAAACAAGATATCAATAATATATAGTACTTTTTTAAATATCATTTTCAATATGTCTTGATTTTGAGCATAAGAAAACATGTCCAATGAATATTTAGTCTACAAATAATTAGTATGATATTTGAAATTTGCATTTTGATATTATATTAAAAAAATTTATTTACTTTCGGAGTCGAAGTGTACTTCAAACCAAGATAGCAGTAATATTAAACTTTTCTTTTTACTGAATGAAAAATATATTGTGCCAAATCGATAAAAACATACCTTTTGTTCTTTTCTTTAGAAAAAAAAGGGGAGGCGCGCGTTTTGGGGCATCGCAGATAACTACAAAGACACGACACCGCTTCTACGGGAACATTTCATGCGGCGTCGTTTCCATGGGGGGAGATCGGAATTTGAAGTTCTGAGAGGAACTTGCGGAAATCGGCTCCGGAAGCCACTGGCCAGCGTCGTTTTCATCTGTGCGGGTTGTAGATTCAATTTTCAGTTCTGCGAACTTCATCAAAATCACAAGCATTTCTTTTCTTTCACTTTTTTCCAGTTCACTATAATTTTCTCTTCAGAAGACTCGGACCTGAATTTTTTTCAGAATGATTTGTTTTATGAGCTCTCAATTTATGAATGCGTGTGTTTCTCAGCTTGGATGTCACTGTTTCCTTTAGAAACTGATCGAGAGAAAGTTTGTTTACTCTTTTTTCCGGTGTATTCCGAACTTGTTTGGCTATTTTTAGTCGGTGAGAGGCTGGTAATGTGTAGAGAAATTTCCGCTTGTTATCCAATCTACGTAATTGTGATAATTTCTTTGTATCAACTTGCTCGCTCAATTAAAAGACTTGAACTTTCTTGAGAAGAAATTATTTGCATTTAGCCCATTCTTGTTATCTAACTGTCACGTCTAATTTGAACAAGTTAGCTACTGCTTGGGATCGGTTTATAGAAGAGTTTGAAGATTACATCTGTCTCTGTGTAGAGAGAGGAATTTTATTTCTTAGGAAACATCAGTTCGTCCAATGCGTACTCTCTAATTCTCAGGTGTCTATGTTGCAGTGGGGAGTTGAAATTTCAAACAAGTGTGCTTGATTGTGTGTAGTAGCGTGTAATGGATGTGAAGGCTCTCATACTCTGCATCAGAGCAAAAGGCCACTAGTTGATTTTTGACAAGAGGGAATGTGGATTTTTGACATGAAAAATCTTAGCAGAGAACACCAGTTGGACAAAGAATACATCTCAACAGATGTGGAGCCATCTATATCTGAGAGTGTCTAGATATTGACCTTGGATTTAACTCCACCTTTGAGAAAAGGGCCTAAATCTACTTCAAGAAAAGGAGCTAAAAATGTTGCTACAAAAGATTTAAAGAACTCAAATGATGATTGTTTGATGGAGAATAAGATAGGTGGTGAATTTACACAAAGAATTAATCATAGCGGAACCGTGCTCGCAAGTCATAAGCCATTACGAAAGAGTTTCGAGTCTGTCTCTAGCTCTAGCTATGGCTTGCTCCATTGGAAGCAGGGCGACCCAGTGGTCCAAAAGACGGCAAAAGGAAAGTAGTCCGGAATGGCTTCATGAATATGCTTACCCTAGGTCTGGATGTGCCAGAGGGTAAGTTTCTTATATTTATCTTAAGCATTATTGGAGTTGGTTATGTATGATGTTTATTGATTTTTATCCTTCCAAAGGCCTTTTCGTTCAAATGATTTCTTTGGGAAATTATTGCCTTTTTCGCTCCATGTCTCTCATATGGTGTGTTTGTGTACAACAAAAACAAAAATGGATTGGAGTCCAGGACTCCATGACACCAAACTGAAGCAACACTTAGGTATCGAAGGATTCATTATGCAAACGGATTCATTTAGTATCGTGAGAGCTTTCTTGTCAGTGTGGCCGCCAAAAGACTTGCATCCGGCAATGGAGTCGCTCTGAACACCTCGTCGGTGAAATGGAAAGTAATGAACTTCTCTCCCTTGACACAACTATGCGTTCGCTAGTAACCAACTCCGTTTGAGTAAGCCAGGTTTGTTTTTGTTTGTTTTCTTTATATGTTCTCTTTCCTCCGACCTTCCCTTATTTGAAACAGGGAAAAAGCTGCAATTCTAGCCCTGAGAACTGCTGCACCGCCTTACCCGAAAAGGGTAAGAGTTTAGGGCCGAGCTCCCTCCATGAGTAGTGCCAACCGAGCCAATAGCAGGCAAAGAAGCATGTCCTCTGCCCACCCATCTGCACCATTCGCACGATCCGGCTTTTCTGTTTTTTCAGAGATGCCATATTCTCTTCCCCTTCCCTGCACGTGGACCAGACACCTTTTTTGTTATTATTATTTATTTATTTTTTTATTTTTAACATTTCGTTTGATATTATCTCATGCATTCTTTGTGTAATGCCATGCCAGGTGAATCCGAAAGCCAAGTACACGAAGAGATACATAAAGACAGTGAACGTAACCCCTCTCAAATATAGGGCTATCAGCTTTTCACTTTTCTGGGATACGGTAGAAAGTCTGAGACAAAAAGGACCCCTCTTTTTGTTCGTGTACTAGGCTGTAAAAGCCTGTCCGAGGATATCGTCTCACCATAAGGGGCGAAATTTTGTTGTATCTGGGTTTGGCCCTTCGGCTCTCTCTCTCTCTCTCTCTCTCTCTCTTTTACTTTTAATACAAAGTGTTTTAGGCGAAAACAAAGACAAACTTAACTGCATTTAATTGGTTAATTAGTTAATTAGTTTAACTACCCAGCAAAACACATGAACCAACTCAAACTTTTGTACAAGATTGACAAATGCTTTACTGAATGTAACCAATAAAAACCAAAAACCAACGGAAAGAAAAAAGCCACACAAGGGAACTGCACGGGGTGTTTCTGGTGTCATGTCTTCCTTCTTGAACCCCCCATTCTTTCAAAGAAAGGAAAAAAGCAAGACAGAGGAACTGCGGCGGGTGTTTCTGGTTTCGTGTCTTCCTCCCTGAACCCCCATCTTTCATTTTTCTTTTAAAGAAAAAGCAGGAAATGAAAAGAAAAGAAAAGAAAAAAAGAAAAAAAGAAAAAAAAACAGTACAAAGGAGAAAGACAAATCCTTAAGTTCATATATATATATATAACCGAAAGTTACAAAAACCACCGAAATAAATTCGTGTTTGAGAAATGCACTGTAATTACAATCAAAAGAGTCAAACCTATGTAATTACAGGATAAACTGATTCCCATCAAACTTGTTCTGTACTAACCCCCCACCCCGGTGAAAAAGCAAAATAAAAACTAAGAAAACCCCCCCAGCTCCCAGCTCCCAGCTCCCATCTCTTACTTTGCCTCCTTCTCCGTCGGATTTTTTGGAGCCTCTGAATCCTTTTTTTCCTTCTTCTTACACTCACAGCACCGCCAGGCCAATAATCCAACCACAAGAACGTTGACAACAAAAAATACGGTAGCGCGAAGGATCAAGTTATCCATAAGAGAGATCAGGTTATCCACACGTGAGAGGATGGGTTTACCTATATTGACAGACAGATACCCTGTTGTCAACTCAAACGATGCGTCTTTTCCCTTAGATACTTCAAATGAAGCTGCAGCAGTAAAGAAGGGATGGTACGCTTCAGGGACTCTAGAAACTTTTT